>OZ024911.1:54992782-55142782 GCA_964017125.1 Flabesymbios commensalis
GGGTGACAAGGTTCTAATTTGACTAAATAAGAATACAGATAGCCGCCATGACCAGGATATTTTCCCGAACTTTCTGAAAAATTCATGCAGTCTAGGAATTAATACTGCTATGCAGTATGTTGAATATTGAGTATATCGGATAAGCGGCTTTGAAGTTATCAGGGTGACAACGTCTTTATTTGGCGAAAAAAGATTAACGATGACTGCCATGACCCGAATGAGTGACAAGATTCTAATTTGACGAAAAAATATTAAAGATGGCCGCCATGACCCGAATATTTTCCCGAACTCCAAACGAATTGAAAAAGCGGTTTTGTAGATATCAGGGTGACATGGTATGGATGAGAGTCCGCCGCCGGCGGACGAAACCGTACAAAAACAAAAAGCCTCCCCCTGGTAGGGGGGAGCCTTAATAAATTGTCCATCTATTGTTAAAACAACGGAATAATAAACTTCATTCTGAAACCCTTTAGGTGTAGAGAATTAACCCATAGAGCCATTAAATTTATATTTTTGAAAATGACTTAGGCTTGTGGAGTGAAATTCAATACACGGCGAATATCGTTTTTTTAGGATTCAAAACATATATTTTACTTCTAATAACTGGTTATACAGGTGCTAATAAAAGCACATAATTGCTACTGTAGTCGACACAAATTCATTGGAGTTAACCAGGAACTGATGACATGCAAAATGATGCCTGGATGTAATTATAGAGGCTTTTATATATAATCCTGCTGTCTGCTCGAGCAAAATTCTCTGCAAATGCGATACGTTGAACCGTTTTCGGTATAATGTTGGTCCACGGTCTGCGACGTTGGCCCAACATTACAACAACAATGGGTGAATGTGTGGTGTGAGATATACTCTGCTCACGTCAGAGAGACCGAATATTGTGAATGGTTTACGAGCCCAATTGGGAAATTAATACAGATGCAAGAATGAGTTACACCACAAGTGACAGCACGTCCTACACCATTAGCACAGGGTCCAGCAGCACATAGAGCCAGCAGTAGCCTGTGTTGGCCCAATATCGAGGCAGATGTACCCAGTAAACACGAGCCGTTGAGCCGATGCTGTTTTAATGTTGGGCCAGCGTTGTAGACGATGGCTCAACATTAAAACAGCATTGGGTCAACGCCTCGAGTTTGCTGGGTAGACGGACTCCAGCTCTGAAGAAAAAGTGAATTGCACCCCTGGCCTTACTAAATACATATGGCGGTATAAACAAGCCTCTTGCAACATTACTATTTCTCCAACACGGAACCAATCATTCTATATCAGTCAGCAATAACTTTTCATTGGCATCAAGGGAAATCACATGTCATCCTCTATTTGACTGATATCATATAAAAGCTCCTATAATTTTACAGCATACTGCATGTCTAAAAAGCAAGCAAAAACTGTCTCGTAAGTCAGTAATGCATGGGTATTGCTGCACCTAAAGATGTTAAAATAAGAATTGGATAATTTAACATCTCTAATGCTTCTGTACTAACTTTACATATTTTTAAAGTTGTATTTGTATTTTTCTTACACGTGCAAGAACACCGTTGGTCCTAGGCTACCATTCACTGAATAGATAACGTCCACTTGACAGACGACAGACAGACATAATGTTTTAATTTGCCATACAAATTACAAACATGATATAACATGAATCAAACATGAATAATAAAGAAAAGATAAAAAGGATTGAACCAATCGCTGACATGGAGAACACCTTGTAATGCACATAATATTACATATATTACATAATTGTAGAAAATATCTAAAAAATATATTGTTTTACATAGAAAATATGTAGCAATGAATAGACGTACTTTAAATTATATTGTGGATTAATTTATAGAAACTTAGAAATAACACTTATAATAAAGTACTTTTGTAAATATAATGAAGGCGTTACATACATACTATTCCCTGCTCCAGATATAACAATTTTCCAGATGACAATTTTTGGGATACATTTTTAACATAAGGCTTTTAATATATGAAACATATCCGGTAAAGCTGTGTGTGTACACTTTTTCAATTATATTTGATAGAGTATTGTTTGCAACTCTAGCAATTTCATAATGAAGGCATTTCCTGAGAAATCCATACTTGAGTTGAATCTGTCTAGCATTATTTCTAAAGCGAGTATTATAATTATGAGTTAGTGCTCCGGTCACTGTGTTTAAATGTAGAAAGTAATCTGGAAGGTTGTTATTCATTAGTTTATAGTAAATTTTCAGAATATTTAAGTCAAACAGATCTTTGAATTTATGAGAACGTATTTTAAAAAAAAGAGGATCGGTGTGTGTAGAATATCTCGCCCTGTGAATCATTCTACTAGTTTTTTCTGCAATTTAGAGATGCGTTTATATTCATAACCCCATGCTTGTGTACAATAATTAAGGTGTGATAAAATTAATTAATTATATAAAGTCACCAGTATATTTTGGAATACAACAAATTTTAGCCTATTTATCATGTTTATAGCTCCAATAGCTTTTGTTATTTCTCCTGCTGTTTTGTCTACATGAGGTTTTCAGTTTAAATTTGTATTTATTATTAGACCTAAAGAAATGAAGGTGGCAACACTGGTTATTTCAGTATTATCTATTTTGAGGACGAGAATCGGTACCCTTTTGGGAGGATTGTAATATAACATTAATTTTGACTTATGGATGTTAAGAGAAAAACGATTTTCTTTCAGACAGATGTTAATTTTATTTATTTATGCATTTATTTTATTTTCCAAGTCTTTTCTTGTTTTAGTATAAAAATCTTCTAAATTAGCAGTCAAAGTTGTGTCGTCAGCATAAATTATAGAGGAAGAATAGAGCTGGCCTTATAAATATTGTTGACATACATGTATAGTAAATAGTAATGGGCCCAGAATCGTTCCCTGGGGAACACCTGTTTCTATTTCGCACATGTCACATTCTACATACTGATTTCTGTTACTTAAGTAATATTTCAACCATTTCAGGGCACAGCCTTTAATACCGTATGGTTTCAGTTTTTGGGTGGGAATAGTGTGGTCGAGAGTATCAAAGGCTTTGGAAAGGTCTAAAAATATGGAAAATGGTCCTTTACCAGTATCAAGATTATTGCAAATGTGGTCTATCAACTCAAGGGCTGCATATTCAGTCGAGTGATTCTCACGGAAGCCATATTGCCTTTTATAAAATAAGTTGTGCTCCTCTGGATATTGTTTTAATTGGATAAGAATTACTTTTTCAAAAAGTTTCGATAAATTACAAAGACATGTATATGGGAATGACTTTGGCAATTTTGAGTCTATCTGGAAATATTCCAGTGCGTAATATCTGATTACCAATGTTGGTTAAAAATTAAATTAAATCATTTTGAACAATTTTTAAAAGTTTGGTGTTAATACCATCCGGTCCACTACTATACTTAGCTGATATATCATTGGAAATCTTACCAATGGCAAATCCAAAAACTAAAGAAAACTTAAAGTGGAACTTGGTTGAATTGTCTAAAAATTATGAGTACGAGAACATTGGAGTTGTAATTACTAGTAATTTGTTGAGATAATATAAGACCTATATTTGCGAAATAATTGTTGAAATAATCTGCTAATTTTTTTAATTTTTAATTATGTCTTCAATTATATTTAGACTTTCAGGCGATACACTCGTATTATTTTTCTTATTAAATATATCCTTGATAGTTCCCCAAGTTAATATTAAACTTATATTGATTAAAAACGTTATTATAGTACACTTTCTTTGCAGACGAAATGCTCTGTTTTATTATCCTGTTAAACGTTTGCAGATTAGTTTTTAATGTAGTTTAAACTTCGGACCCTACGCGACACTGTTTAAAAGATCGGTAAAGCTTATCTCTACAAGTCAGTAACTTAATTATACCTTTGGTTATCCATGTACTCTTTCTATGTTTCTTTTTTATCAAATTTGACTTGTTTTATTGGGATGTGTAGGGCTTTAGCTTTTAAAAGAACTTGATCGAAATTATTGTAGCTTATGTTAGGGTCCGACATGAGGGCGGGTTGCACTTGATCAGATAAGTTAGCCTTATTAATTTCTTCTTTAAATTTTGCTACAGCTGTGGGAGAATAGTTTGCTGAGTAAATAGTGTTTCTAGTAATGCTGGGCATAACGTGGGGAAGCGAAATAAAACAAGGGAAATAGTCCGACATCCCACTGACAAGTATGAGTGCACAGCTCTGTCAAGTTGTGGTGGAAATTTTACAAAAAATGTTATCAATGAGAGTTGCTCTCATTGTAGATAGTCTAGTGGGAAGTGTGTTTTGTGGATAGAAACTATGAGATGTGAGCAAAGCAAAAAACTCTTCAACTATACGTTTACGGTTAATTTGCAATAAATCTTTATTGTTATCTCCAGCAAGAATAATTTCACTATTCCGTTTGTCTAAGTGTGACAGTAGTGTGACAGGAGTAAATTCATTAATACAACTTTGATAACCATTATTTGTGTTTCTGGGTGGTCTATATACATTGCCAATTATTACAGGTTTCTTTACGCCCTTCCCACCCACTTCTATAAATAATCCTTCCCAAACAGTACTTCTATTATATAAAGGTAAAATACTGTATTCATAATTCAGAATATGCAATGGTGAGCATGCCACTTTGTAAAGTGGCAGATACAACCATCCTGCCTGTCTGCTTGCCACTGTTCCTGCCTGCCTGCCTGCCTGCCTGCCTGCCTGCCTGCCTGCCTGCCTGCCTGCCTGCCTGCCTGCCTGTCTGCCTGCCTGCCTGCCTGCCTGCCTGCATCCCTGTATGTCTGCCACATGTCTGCCTGCCACCATTCATATCTGCCTGTCTGTCTGCCTGCCTGCCATCCTTCCTGTCTGCCACCCTTCCAGCATGCTTTAAATGATTTTGTATTTTTTTAGATTAAAATTATGACAGATGATCTATTTGCAGAAACATCTATCAAAAATACCGAAACAAATGGAATTCAATAAACCTGGTCAGAGTGACATGATAGATAGAGACTTTATTAATTCCATAGCAATAAGAAATATCTCAATAAAATAAGTATACATCCTCAAAGTGATTATTGCATTGGTCTGAGAGTCTAAGAGCATGGGCCCCCAATAATATCAAATGATTAACTACGTGGTGGAAACCAGATCTAACAAGACTACGTAAGTCCAGGAGCTCCCGCTCCGAATTAGAATTTGATTTAAGCAATTTTGTTTAGGGTTATTAATGTAGTCCTAGGCCAAGTCAAAAATCAAGACGCAAGACAACTAGGTCTAAGAAGCTCAGTCCAAGAGTAAGATAAGAACTAGACAGTTTGTCAGAGATTGCAAACCTCCATTGAAATTAATGATCCTAATCAGTATCCCAGTAATGGTCTACCTATCTGGCACGGTTTACCCGGTATCAGGCCAATCGAGGTAACAAATAGCTGATTTACGGTCACTTTGAATTCGATATAAACCAGTTAAAAAATTTAAGGGTGCATCCTCCCCTAAAACCTGCAAAATATTGGGCATGTGAAAGTAGATAATGGCCGATAGGGGGCCATTTTGAATTTGATCGAGTCAGAATTTTTCAAGATGCATCCTCAGCTGAAATCTCACATTTCATTCTATAGTAATAGTCTAGCCATCTAGCACGGTTTACCAAATTTTGGCCATGTGAAAGTGAATAATAACCAATAGGCGGCCATTTTGAATTTGATAGTCTAAATTTTTCAAGATGCATTCTCTCCTGAAATCTCACATTTTGTTTTATAGTAATGATCTAGCCATCTAGCACGGTTTACCAAATAACGGCCATGTGAAAGTGAATAATTGCCTAAAGGTGGCTATTTTGAATTTGATCAAGTTGAAATTTTCCAAGATGCATCCTCAGCTGAAATCTCACATTTCGTTCTATAGTAATGGTTTAGCCATCTAGCACGGTTTACCAAATATCGGCCATGTGAAAGTGAATAATGGCCGATAGGAGACCATTTTGAATTTGATCAAGTCCAAATTTTTCAGGATGCATCCTCCCCTGAAATCTCACATTTTGTTTTATACTAATGGTCTAGCCATCTAGTACGGTTACCAAATAACGGCTATGTGAAAGTGAATAATGGCCGATAGGCGGCCATTTTGAATTTGATCGAGTCATTTTTTTTTAAGATGCATCCTCTCCTGAAATCTCACATTTTGTTTTATAGTAATGGTCCAGCTATCTGACACGGTTTACCAAATATCAGCAATGTGAAAGTAAATAGTGGCCGATAGGCGGCCATTTTGAATTCGATTGAGTCGAAAGTTTTTAAAAGGGATCATCTCCCGAAACGTCACATTTTGTTTTATAGTAATGGTCTAGCTATCTAGCACGGTTTACTATCAAGGTAAATAATGCTGATTGTCGGCCATTTTAATTCGTAAGTTAAAAATTTTCAGGGTGCATCTTCCCGCGAAAACTCACACTTTGCTTTATAATAATGGTCTAGCCGTCTAGCACAGTTTACCAAACATCAGCCATGTGAAAATGAATAATGGCCGAAAAGGCGGCCATTTTGAACTTGATCAAGTCAAATTTTTTCAAGATGCATCCTCATCTGAAATCTCACATTTCGTTTTATAGTAATGGTCTAGTCATCTAGCACGGTTTACCAAATATCGGCCATGTGAAAGTGAATAATGGCCGATAAGCGGCCATTTTGAATTTTATCGGGTCAAATTTTTTCAAGATGCATCTTCTCCTGAAATCACACATTTTGTTTTATAGTAATGGTCTAGCCATCTAGCACAGTTTACCAAATAACGGCCATGTGAAAGTGAATAATATCCGATTGGCGGCCATTTTGAACTTGGTCAAGTTGATTTTTTTCAAAATGCATCCTCCCCTGAAACCTTACAATTTGTTTTATAGTAATGGTGTAGATATCATGAGCGGTTTTCATGATATTCTGCAATATCAGGCCTGTCGAGGTGAATAATGGCCGATAGACGGCCATTTTTAATTTTATCAACTTGAAATTTTTCAAGATGCATCCTCTCCTGAAAATTCACAATTTGTTTTATAGTAATGGTGTAGCTATCTTGAGCGGTTTTCATGATATTCCGCAAAATATTTGGGCCGGATTTACCGATGTTATAAACTAGGTCAAAGTGCTGGGTCAACTTCAAGGTCAAGGTCCAAAAACCTGAAAAGGCACAACTAGGGACCTTAGAGAACATGTATGTGCAATATGACTGTCATCGGCCTAGTACTTTTCGAGATCTGCTCCGGAAACGAAGTGTGCCTAAAAACGTCTAAATAGGTCATAGTTCTGAACCAAAAGTAGGTCAAAGTTCATATACCCCATAAGGCACAACTAGACCCCCTAGGGGTGTTGTGTGTAAAATTTGAAGACAATCGACAAGTACTTTCAGAGATATGCTCCGGAAACGAATTGTTTACGGACGACCCAACGGCCCAACGCCGTAACATCATCATTTTCTCCTCTGCGACTTTACGTATTGAATTCAGATTAAAAATATTTTAATCTGTCCATTAGCCACCTGGAAGTAACCCACATACCAAAAATTGTTATCCTAGCCTATTTTCTTACAAAGTCATAGGCAAAAGTAAAGGTAAAAAAAAACGGAGGCGGAATCCATAGCTCCCTCCGTCTCACCTTCGGTGACGGCGGGAGCTAAAAAGCATTTGATCTCTATGGCTTATATAGAAATATTTCTATGCTATAAGGGTTAAAGCATTGTTTTATTCAGTTTTATATATAGTACACTAGTTTAAAAAATCTTTACTCCACTAATCTTTGAGCCACTTATTTTGAATCCAAGACCAGTTAGGGAGATGATACTGGTAAGTTAAAATTTCTATTGAAGTCTCCACACCAAAAAAGGGTGATTAGTGGTCATTTTGACTCAGAACAGCATTATTTCAAACCTGTCTTCATTATAGTTTACATAATCACATATTTTTAATCTCAGAATGATGGATGGATACACCATTTAATGAGGCTGCCAAAAGCCCTCACATAGGTATACACACCACCCAATGCTCTTTTAAGTTTCTGCTTCTTTTCTTGAATTGTTCGAGATCTCTCTTCCATCGATTTACGATAGAGGTATTCTCTTCTCTGTCTCACTTGCCTACGAATCTGCAATGAAAATACCAGCCATAGTACAGATTTTAGCATTATACCATACCGGTAATAGATATCCAGTTATAAAAAATAAAATCAGTTTTAGACAGTAAATAACAACACGAACCCTGCGGTTCTGAATATTGAGAGTTTTATTATGTAGCCAGCAAACACGGGACATTGACCCAATTTTGTTCCACCGTCTTCGACGTCAACTCAACATCAAAACAACATTGGGTCAATTTCTCGTGTTTGCAGGGTATCATCTACCTAGGCCTACAGATATATTTCACCAATTTCCCTGAAAAAAATGACTTAAAGGGACTCAATCAGGCTAAAATCGTCAAAATATCGGTGATTTTATTTTGGCTTTTTAATATGACCATATGATGTAAACATGTCCATAGACTAGAACTGCAAAAAAATTTAATTTGTGTGCCACGCATTCACCAGTTAGGCTAGATATAGAGCCGAAATTCCCGATTTCTTATTTCGGACACGCATGTCCAAAATAAGAAATACGCGAATTTTGTCTCTGTATCTAGCCTAACTGGTGAATGCGCGGCACAAAAATTAAAAACTTTCGCAGTTCTAGTCTATGGACATGTTTACATCATATGGTCATATTAAGAAGCCAAAATAAAATCACCGATTTTTTGAAGATTTTAGCCTGATTGAGTCCCTTTAAAATATTTCTGGAATGGCAGTCTGAACTGGATATAGCATACACACTGGAAACAGATAGGCCTACAACTCTTTAACATGAGATATGAAAGTTTCCAAATAATTATTTGCCAGAAAATTAAATGACTTGCTTATTTGGCTAAAATATCAAAATCGTTTTAAGGACCACCACACTCGGGGCAATCAAAGAACGTAGCCTAATTGTGTATAATTAACAGCCGTCACTAATCAACTAATGCTGGTTTAATGCGGGAACACTGTGTGTGACGCCAGTCTAACAAGGATCGAACGACTAAGTATGCCTAGGTGGGTCGTATGATTAGCTGAGCACAGGTTGTAGCCGCACCCACATGCGCAGCGTAGACCTTTCTTAGTTTTGAGTTTAGATATTTTGAATCAGTGACGCGAAACAACACACCTGCTTTAACAGTGTTTAACAGTGTTTAATACACCTGTCTATGCTTTAAAATTTGTTTGGACAATGTCACGATTGCTCTATCAGTGTTGGCGGTAGGATGAAAAATGTCATAATATTGGTGATAATAGATAGGCCTTGATACAATTGTATATTACTAGAGAAAGACATTAGTCTACTTGGATTATTTTGTAGTCATTATAGTCATGTGATAAAAGACCTTCTATAAACTTATTATTTTTAATCTCAGAATAATAACATTAGGAATTAAATTGTGTTACTAAAATTTAGCTGATTTTTTAAATATATAGGTGACATATAGTCGCGGTAATAATAGAAATAGTGGCTTAAAATGTCATGGAAATTAGTTGACAGTTTACTGAAAAATGATTTAAAGTCATGCAAAATAGTACATTTGTGAGCCCTACGATGACAAAAACATGCTGAACACTGCTATTGAGAATGCTGTAATAGTGCAATGATAACAAATATTCTCCATTTCTTCTTATACTCATATACTAAAATACATGTAACATGTATCTATTGGTGTCAGGATGAGTAGCGAGAAGTCTCATTTACTTATTGCTAACGTTAATCTAGTTCTTTACAATGTTGATTTAATGTTGGCCCGCCGTAGCGACGCTGGCTTTTCATTAACATGTCTGGTTTAACGAATTAAGTGATCTTGCTGTGATGTTGGAATAGTGTCCCAGATGGAAGACCAACATTACAACGCAATAGCGTGTGCTTTATTAGCGCGGTTAGCGTAGCTATAGCGGCCGTCTAGATAAACACCTGGTCATTGTCCTTTTTACAAGATATGAAAATAGTTTTGGTTCTTGACAAATCTCAAAAGTAGGAAATTTTTTGTAAAAAAAATGTAAGTTTTTGAAAGTTTGGGGGCGACTTCTAATGGAGATGCGGCTACAATTAGAAATTTCACAGAATTTATTTCAACGATTACTCAAAAATAAAGGTGCTGCCGTCCAGGGCTGAATGACGATCTCTGCATCACTCAGAATAAACTTGTACATACCATATAACAAATATGTTTTGTGCTTGATGGGAAATTAAATATGTTTTGTGCTTGATGGGAAATTAATCATCATTTTGTCAATTTTCGCGCTAGAGGAATATATAATATATCAATCTGGGAGAGTTTTAGCTGAAAAGAACAAATATGTCATTTTTAAATTTAGTCGTTAGATATTTAAAAAGAAAATATATTTATTCTACAGCCAGTATAGTCTTTATGTCACAGTGTAGCCTATTACATAATCACAGGGGATACAGCGAGGTGGCAGAAGGCTTGGTGGGTATACCCCTACGGCTCAGCCCCCCCCCCCTCCCCCAAACAACAGGCTGTAGTACGTTATCTGCTGTAAAAAGGAATTATCTGCTCACTTGTAAAGTGAGCAGATACTGCCTTTTCGCTTTGTCCTTTAAATGGTCATCCACAGGCAATGCGTTGTCACGTGGTCCCCCACAGCCAATGAGCAAAATTTATCGGAAATGGACACTTGACAGATGCCGGCCCAGCATTGAAACAACACTGGATCAATGTCACTTGTTCATTGGTCTGTCACATAATGTGGAATGGTCCGACCCAGATATTGTGTGTGTGATTGGTCAGGGAAGGCTATCTCGTCCAATCATGTGCCTAAGATGTATATCAGCAGCATTAAGAATTTTTTCACCACACATGTGGCTATGGTGTCAGATGCTATTAAAACCAATGAATAGATTTTCAAAGGCAATATATATCATTGCAAAATATTGTATCGATATCATAAAACATTTGCTTTGGAAAAAAGAACATTTGCTAGCTTTCCCCAGTTTCAAACTCTCGTTGTGGCAATTTCTTAAGATTATATTGGCCTAATTTAATCCTAAGGTATGCATTGTTCCCATTTAAATCTATGGGCTATCTACAGGGTATAAACCAATGGCTCAACATACACAAAAACTGGAGACGCTGACTGTCGTAAAATTGACGACGGAAATCCTAATAACTCAGCAAATACAGAAATTTCTGCTTATTCAGAAACAACGTTTGGTGGGCCTACCTTAGGCTATGTTATGACAGAAAACTGGATCTATGGGTGTTGTGGCTTTCAAGAAAATGTTGTTGATAGTCATTTGAGACACACGGAAATTAGACACAAAAAAACAGTTCCCAGAATCTGTTTTGTGAACCATATTAAAACATTATTGGAATGAGTTCCAATAATGTAAAAACACAAATACTGGTGTTTTTGGCATGTTAATCAGTAGAATAAATAGAATAAAATCAATTTGCACAGAAGTTATTCTATCTTCACTAAAATATGCCCAATCAATCACAGCCACTTGGTTGTGCAACTATGGAGATAGTAGAGTAGGAGTTGCAATTTCAAAATCCGATGGATGTGGTTTCTATACCGCCAATTCCCCCGCCCTCATATGCAGAGTGGTTTTCTTTGTCTTAGTGGTGGGAGTTGTATGGTCGTGGTCTTAATGATAATAGGGGTGGGGAGATGCTTTCGTCAAGAATGTATATGCTGAATCCAGATTCTGATGTGACTAACCTGACCTATGTATTTGACCTGATATATTTATCACGTGATTTAGACATACAAAGCATGGCTGTTGACATGACTAATCGACACCACGTGAGAGAAAATGGCCGCAGCTTTAACTCAATTTTTGAAGTGACTATATCGGTAGATTTTTCGTGATTCTGATGCATTTTGTTTTATATTCATCTATTACATACGATTATAAGTTACAGCGAGGACATGGTTGAGTTTAGCTGAAATTATAGTAAGATAGTTTAGACTTGCCAATGATGCTGACAGCTAAGCGCAACCGTGTCCTCTCTTTTTACCCTGAGCATATGTTTATATCCAGCCCCCCCCCCCCCCCCTGGTCAGACCCTCTGTGCCCGAATCACGTCTGACAGTGGTTTATCAATGCTGGCAACATGATATAACTGTTAGTGCCAGTTGGCATTTATTTTTTATTATAATTAGATTATTGCTCGTATAATAGTAATAATAATAATAATAATTTCACATAAAAATCGAACTTGCCATTGTATACTTAAACGGGCACATGATATTTAAAATATGCATCATAAATAATTAAAAGAAAGTTTGAAGTAATCCCCAGTGCATGCACATCCCGTGATCTTTATATCTCTATATTTCAACCAAGGTTGGCTCAATATATCACATTTGACCAAAAAGAGCCAGTAAAGGATCAAATCGTTAGAATTTGTGAAGAATAATATATGGACAATACCAGTCAGTACAATTAGTACCCAATGCTGGTTTAATGTTGGACCATGGTGGTCGACGCTGGCCCGGCATTCAATGAACATTGGTGAGTTTTGCGCGATCTCGCTACAACCGTGACAAATCCTGGATCATAGCGTCTCATTGTAATGCGATATGTTTATGACCACAGACTCAGACTCGCTTGACGAAAGCATTTCTGGCAAGTTGCAACTCCAACTCTACTATCTCCATGGTGCAACTAACAAATTATGCATTCAACACATGTCAAAGCAAGGCAAAATATACACAACAAGGGAACGTTTACGTTTGGTCAGTAAATATACAACCCTATAGTTGTGGGGGTCCCTTATAAATAAATATATATATATATTTGTTTGAACCAGAATAAGGGTCAGATCAAATACAACATAATTAAATACACAACAATAAAATTAAAATTGCTTAGACAAATTTTGATGTTGATTTGATTAAGAACTGATCCCAAAACAACTACCAGGGTAATCTAAATTATATTTCAATTGTGAGACACTACAATAAAAGACACATTTTCTGTTTGATCAAGTCCAAATTTTTCAGGATGCATCCTCCCCTGAAATCTCACATTTTGTTTTATACTAATGGTCTAGCCATCTAGTACGGTTACCAAATAACGGCTATGTGAAAGTGAATAATGGCCGATAGGTGGCCATTTTGAATTTGATCGAGTCATTTTTTTTTAAGATGCATCCTCTCCTGAAATCTCACATTTTGTTTTATAGTAATGGTCCAGCTATCTGACACGGTTTACCAAATATCAGCAATGTGAAAGTAAATAGTGGCCGATAGGCGGCCATTTTGAATTCGATTGAGTCGAAAGTTTTTAAAAGGGATCATCTCCCGAAACGTCACATTTTGTTTTATAGTAATGGTCTAGCTATCTAGCACGGTTTACTATCAAGGTAAATAATGCTGATTGTCGGCCATTTTAATTCGTAAGTTAAAAATTTTCAGGGTGCATCTTCCCGCGAAAACTCACACTTTGCTTTATAATAATGGTCTAGCCGTCTAGCACAGTTTACCAAACATCAGCCATGTGAAAATGAATAATGGCCGAAAAGGCGGCCATTTTGAACTTGATCAAGTCAAATTTTTTCAAGATGCATCCTCATCTGAAATCTCACATTTCGTTTTATAGTAATGGTCTAGTCATCTAGCACGGTTTACCAAATATCGGCCATGTGAAAGTGAATAATGGCCGATAAGCGGCCATTTTGAATTTTATCGGGTCAAATTTTTTCAAGATGCATCTTCTCCTGAAATCACACATTTTGTTTTATAGTAATGGTCTAGCCATCTAGCACAGTTTACCAAATAACGGCCATGTGAAAGTGAATAATATCCGATTGGCGGCCATTTTGAACTTGGTCAAGTTGATTTTTTTCAAAATGCATCCTCCCCTGAAACCTTACAATTTGTTTTATAGTAATGGTGTAGATATCATGAGCGGTTTTCATGATATTCTGCAATATCAGGCCTGTCGAGGTGAATAATGGCCGATAGACGGCCATTTTTAATTTTATCAACTTGAAATTTTTCAAGATGCATCCTCTCCTGAAAATTCACAATTTGTTTTATAGTAATGGTGTAGCTATCTTGAGCGGTTTTCATGATATTCCGCAAAATATTTGGGCCGGATTTACCGATGTTATAAACTAGGTCAAAGTGCTGGGTCAACTTCAAGGTCAAGGTCCAAAAACCTGAAAAGGCACAACTAGGGACCTTAGAGAACATGTATGTGCAATATGACTGTCATCGGCCTAGTACTTTTCGAGATCTGCTCCGGAAACGAAGTGTGCCTAAAAACGTCTAAATAGGTCATAGTTCTGAACCAAAAGTAGGTCAAAGTTCATATACCCCATAAGGCACAACTAGACCCCCTAGGGGTGTTGTGTGTAAAATTTGAAGACAATCGACAAGTACTTTCAGAGATATGCTCCGGAAACGAATTGTTTACGGACGACCCAACGGCCCAACGCCGTAACATCATCATTTTCTCCTCTGCGACTTTACGTATTGAATTCAGATTAAAAATATTTTAATCTGTCCATTAGCCACCTGGAAGTAACCCACATACCAAAAATTGTTATCCTAGCCTATTTTCTTACAAAGTCATAGGCAAAAGTAAAGGTAAAAAAAAACGGAGGCGGAATCCATAGCTCCCTCCGTCTCACCTTCGGTGACGGCGGGAGCTAAAAAGCATTTGATCTCTATGGCTTATATAGAAATATTTCTATGCTATAAGGGTTAAAGCATTGTTTTATTCAGTTTTATATATAGTACACTAGTTTAAAAAATCTTTACTCCACTAATCTTTGAGCCACTTATTTTGAATCCAAGACCAGTTAGGGAGATGATACTGGTAAGTTAAAATTTCTATTGAAGTCTCCACACCAAAAAAGGGTGATTAGTGGTCATTTTGACTCAGAACAGCATTATTTCAAACCTGTCTTCATTATAGTTTACATAATCACATATTTTTAATCTCAGAATGATGGATGGATACACCATTTAATGAGGCTGCCAAAAGCCCTCACATAGGTATACACACCACCCAATGCTCTTTTAAGTTTCTGCTTCTTTTCTTGAATTGTTCGAGATCTCTCTTCCATCGATTTACGATAGAGGTATTCTCTTCTCTGTCTCACTTGCCTACGAATCTGCAATGAAAATACCAGCCATAGTACAGATTTTAGCATTATACCATACCGGTAATAGATATCCAGTTATAAAAAATAAAATCAGTTTTAGACAGTAAATAACAACACGAACCCTGCGGTTCTGAATATTGAGAGTTTTATTATGTAGCCAGCAAACACGGGACATTGACCCAATTTTGTTCCACCGTCTTCGACGTCAACTCAACATCAAAACAACATTGGGTCAATTTCTCGTGTTTGCAGGGTATCATCTACCTAGGCCTACAGATATATTTCACCAATTTCCCTGAAAAAAATGACTTAAAGGGACTCAATCAGGCTAAAATCGTCAAAATATCGGTGATTTTATTTTGGCTTTTTAATATGACCATATGATGTAAACATGTCCATAGACTAGAACTGCAAAAAAATTTAATTTGTGTGCCACGCATTCACCAGTTAGGCTAGATATAGAGCCGAAATTCCCGATTTCTTATTTCGGACACGCATGTCCAAAATAAGAAATACGCGAATTTTGTCTCTGTATCTAGCCTAACTGGTGAATGCGCGGCACAAAAATTAAAAACTTTCGCAGTTCTAGTCTATGGACATGTTTACATCATATGGTCATATTAAGAAGCCAAAATAAAATCACCGATTTTTTGAAGATTTTAGCCTGATTGAGTCCCTTTAAAATATTTCTGGAATGGCAGTCTGAACTGGATATAGCATACACACTGGAAACAGATAGGCCTACAACTCTTTAACATGAGATATGAAAGTTTCCAAATAATTATTTGCCAGAAAATTAAATGACTTGCTTATTTGGCTAAAATATCAAAATCGTTTTAAGGACCACCACACTCGGGGCAATCAAAGAACGTAGCCTAATTGTGTATAATTAACAGCCGTCACTAATCAACTAATGCTGGTTTAATGCGGGAACACTGTGTGTGACGCCAGTCTAACAAGGATCGAACGACTAAGTATGCCTAGGTGGGTCGTATGATTAGCTGAGCACAGGTTGTAGCCGCACCCACATGCGCAGCGTAGACCTTTCTTAGTTTTGAGTTTAGATATTTTGAATCAGTGACGCGAAACAACACACCTGCTTTAACAGTGTTTAACAGTGTTTAATACACCTGTCTATGCTTTAAAATTTGTTTGGACAATGTCACGATTGCTCTATCAGTGTTGGCGGTAGGATGAAAAATGTCATAATATTGGTGATAATAGATAGGCCTTGATACAATTGTATATTACTAGAGAAAGACATTAGTCTACTTGGATTATTTTGTAGTCATTATAGTCATGTGATAAAAGACCTTCTATAAACTTATTATTTTTAATCTCAGAATAATAACATTAGGAATTAAATTGTGTTACTAAAATTTAGCTGATTTTTTAAATATATAGGTGACATATAGTCGCGGTAATAATAGAAATAGTGGCTTAAAATGTCATGGAAATTAGTTGACAGTTTACTGAAAAATGATTTAAAGTCATGCAAAATAGTACATTTGTGAGCCCTACGATGACAAAAACATGCTGAACACTGCTATTGAGAATGCTGTAATAGTGCAATGATAACAAATATTCTCCATTTCTTCTTATACTCATATACTAAAATACATGTAACATGTATCTATTGGTGTCAGGATGAGTAGCGAGAAGTCTCATTTACTTATTGCTAACGTTAATCTAGTTCTTTACAATGTTGATTTAATGTTGGCCCGCCGTAGCGACGCTGGCTTTTCATTAACATGTCTGGTTTAACGAATTAAGTGATCTTGCTGTGATGTTGGAATAGTGTCCCAGATGGAAGACCAACATTACAACGCAATAGCGTGTGCTTTATTAGCGCGGTTAGCGTAGCTATAGCGGCCGTCTAGATAAACACCTGGTCATTGTCCTTTTTACAAGATATGAAAATAGTTTTGGTTCTTGACAAATCTCAAAAGTAGGAAATTTTTTGTAAAAAAAATGTAAGTTTTTGAAAGTTTGGGGGCGACTTCTAATGGAGATGCGGCTACAATTAGAAATTTCACAGAATTTATTTCAACGATTACTCAAAAATAAAGGTGCTGCCGTCCAGGGCTGAATGACGATCTCTGCATCACTCAGAATAAACTTGTACATACCATATAACAAATATGTTTTGTGCTTGATGGGAAATTAAATATGTTTTGTGCTTGATGGGAAATTAATCATCATTTTGTCAATTTTCGCGCTAGAGGAATATATAATATATCAATCTGGGAGAGTTTTAGCTGAAAAGAACAAATATGTCATTTTTAAATTTAGTCGTTAGATATTTAAAAAGAAAATATATTTATTCTACAGCCAGTATAGTCTTTATGTCACAGTGTAGCCTATTACATAATCACAGGGGATACAGCGAGGTGGCAGAAGGCTTGGTGGGTATACCCCTACGGCTCAGCCCCCCCCCCCTCCCCCAAACAACAGGCTGTAGTACGTTATCTGCTGTAAAAAGGAATTATCTGCTCACTTGTAAAGTGAGCAGATACTGCCTTTTCGCTTTGTCCTTTAAATGGTCATCCACAGGCAATGCGTTGTCACGTGGTCCCCCACAGCCAATGAGCAAAATTTATCGGAAATGGACACTTGACAGATGCCGGCCCAGCATTGAAACAACACTGGATCAATGTCACTTGTTCATTGGTCTGTCACATAATGTGGAATGGTCCGACCCAGATATTGTGTGTGTGATTGGTCAGGGAAGGCTATCTCGTCCAATCATGTGCCTAAGATGTATATCAGCAGCATTAAGAATTTTTTCACCACACATGTGGCTATGGTGTCAGATGCTATTAAAACCAATGAATAGATTTTCAAAGGCAATATATATCATTGCAAAATATTGTATCGATATCATAAAACATTTGCTTTGGAAAAAAGAACATTTGCTAGCTTTCCCCAGTTTCAAACTCTCGTTGTGGCAATTTCTTAAGATTATATTGGCCTAATTTAATCCTAAGGTATGCATTGTTCCCATTTAAATCTATGGGCTATCTACAGGGTATAAACCAATGGCTCAACATACACAAAAACTGGAGACGCTGACTGTCGTAAAATTGACGACGGAAATCCTAATAACTCAGCAAATACAGAAATTTCTGCTTATTCAGAAACAACGTTTGGTGGGCCTACCTTAGGCTATGTTATGACAGAAAACTGGATCTATGGGTGTTGTGGCTTTCAAGAAAATGTTGTTGATAGTCATTTGAGACACACGGAAATTAGACACAAAAAAACAGTTCCCAGAATCTGTTTTGTGAACCATATTAAAACATTATTGGAATGAGTTCCAATAATGTAAAAACACAAATACTGGTGTTTTTGGCATGTTAATCAGTAGAATAAATAGAATAAAATCAATTTGCACAGAAGTTATTCTATCTTCACTAAAATATGCCCAATCAATCACAGCCACTTGGTTGTGCAACTATGGAGATAGTAGAGTAGGAGTTGCAATTTCAAAATCCGATGGATGTGGTTTCTATACCGCCAATTCCCCCGCCCTCATATGCAGAGTGGTTTTCTTTGTCTTAGTGGTGGGAGTTGTATGGTCGTGGTCTTAATGATAATAGGGGTGGGGAGATGCTTTCGTCAAGAATGTATATGCTGAATCCAGATTCTGATGTGACTAACCTGACCTATGTATTTGACCTGATATATTTATCACGTGATTTAGACATACAAAGCATGGCTGTTGACATGACTAATCGACACCACGTGAGAGAAAATGGCCGCAGCTTTAACTCAATTTTTGAAGTGACTATATCGGTAGATTTTTCGTGATTCTGATGCATTTTGTTTTATATTCATCTATTACATACGATTATAAGTTACAGCGAGGACATGGTTGAGTTTAGCTGAAATTATAGTAAGATAGTTTAGACTTGCCAATGATGCTGACAGCTAAGCGCAACCGTGTCCTCTCTTTTTACCCTGAGCATATGTTTATATCCAGCCCCCCCCCCCCCCCTGGTCAGACCCTCTGTGCCCGAATCACGTCTGACAGTGGTTTATCAATGCTGGCAACATGATATAACTGTTAGTGCCAGTTGGCATTTATTTTTTATTATAATTAGATTATTGCTCGTATAATAGTAATAATAATAATAATAATTTCACATAAAAATCGAACTTGCCATTGTATACTTAAACGGGCACATGATATTTAAAATATGCATCATAAATAATTAAAAGAAAGTTTGAAGTAATCCCCAGTGCATGCACATCCCGTGATCTTTATATCTCTATATTTCAACCAAGGTTGGCTCAATATATCACATTTGACCAAAAAGAGCCAGTAAAGGATCAAATCGTTAGAATTTGTGAAGAATAATATATGGACAATACCAGTCAGTACAATTAGTACCCAATGCTGGTTTAATGTTGGACCATGGTGGTCGACGCTGGCCCGGCATTCAATGAACATTGGTGAGTTTTGCGCGATCTCGCTACAACCGTGACAAATCCTGGATCATAGCGTCTCATTGTAATGCGATATGTTTATGACCACAGACTCAGACTCGCTTGACGAAAGCATTTCTGGCAAGTTGCAACTCCAACTCTACTATCTCCATGGTGCAACTAACAAATTATGCATTCAACACATGTCAAAGCAAGGCAAAATATACACAACAAGGGAACGTTTACGTTTGGTCAGTAAATATACAACCCTATAGTTGTGGGGGTCCCTTATAAATAAATATATATATATATTTGTTTGAACCAGAATAAGGGTCAGATCAAATACAACATAATTAAATACACAACAATAAAATTAAAATTGCTTAGACAAATTTTGATGTTGATTTGATTAAGAACTGATCCCAAAACAACTACCAGGGTAATCTAAATTATATTTCAATTGTGAGACACTACAATAAAAGACACATTTTCTGTTTATTTTTTATTTTTCGCTCACTATTACTGGTAGAAATGAAGCCATTATTGTAGAATTAAAAGCATTATTTGTTTTAAATGGCACTTTTATCACCTTTTCTGGGGGTTTCCATCATTCAATTTCTGTTTTTCGACATTAGGAAAAATGGTGTCAGCTCTCGTCTTTAATTCCATAATTCTTGCAACAAATGCTTGTAGAGGTAAGGGGAACAGGCATGCTGTGGCTCTTTCTGATAATTTTTTTACACAGGTGCCATTTTTTTAATTTTTGTAAAAAAATGCAAAAAATGAAGATAAGACTATGTCCACTGCCCTATGAGGAAAATGGTGGAATTTCATGTGTATTTTGTAAGTTAGACCATCTGGCATGCAAAAGAATTCTTGTTTCACGGTAATGGTGGTACAGAGAGCTGTCATTTTGAAAATTTATTACAAGCCAAATGGTCTGACTTCGATAATTCACGAAAAAAACTTACCAAATTTTCAGGGATGTTGGGAGGAAGATGAAAAAATGATCCGAAAAAAATTTTGTTGAAAAAATTTAAAGAGCGACCAAGCAAATTAAACAAGACTACATAAGTCCAGGAGCTCCCGCGACGAATTAGAATTTGATTTAAGCAATTTTGTATAGGGTTATTAATGTAGTCCTAGTCAAAAATCAAGACGCAAGACAACTAGGTCTAAGAAGCCCAGTCTAAGAGTAAGATAAGAACTAGACAGTCTGTCAGAGATTGCAAACCTCCATTGAAATTAATGATCCTAATCAGTATCCCAGTAATGGTCTACCTATCTGGCATGGTTTACCCGATATCAGGCCAATCGAGTTAACTAATAGCTGATTTACGGTCATTTTGAATTCGATATAAATTAGTTAAAAACTTAGGGTGCATCCTCCCCCGAAACCTCAAATTTGTTTTATAGTAATGGACTAACATCTAACACAGTTTGCAAAATATTGGGCATGTGAAAGTAAATAAAGGCCGATAGGGGGCCATTTTGAATTTGATCGAGTCAGAATTTTTCAAGATGCATCCTCAGCTGAAATCTCACATTTCATTCTATAGTAATCGTCTAGCTATCTAGCATGGTTTACCAAATATCGGCCATGTGAAAGTGAATAATGGCCTAAAGGCGGCCATTTTGAATTTGATCAAGTCAAAATTTTCCAAGATGCATCCTCAGCTGAAATCTCACATTTCATTCTATAGTAATGGTCTAGCCATCTAGCACGGTTTACCAAATATCGCCCATGTGAAAGTGAATAATGGCCAATAGGAGGCCATTTTGAATTTGATCAAGTCAAAATTTTTAAAGATGCATCCTCTCCTGAAATCCCACATTTTGTTTTATAGTAATGGTCTAGCCATCTAGTACAGTTACTAAAAACCGGCTATGTGAAAGTGAATAATGGCCGATAGGCGGCCATTTTGAATTCGATTGAGTCGAAAGTTTATAAAAGGCATCCTCTCTCGAAACGTCACATTTTGTTTTATAGTAATGGTCTAGCTATCTAGCACGGCTTACTTGATATCAGACCTATCGAGGTAAATAATGCTGATTGTCGGCCATTTTGAATTCAGAAGTTGAAAATTTTCAGGGTGCATCCTCCCCCTGAAACTCACACTTTGTTTTATAGTAATCAGGTAATGGTCTAGCCATCTAGCACGGTTTACCAAATATCAGCCATGTGAAAATGAATAATGGCCGAAAAGGCGGCCATTTTAAATTTGATCAAGTCAATTTTTTTCAAGATGCATCCTCATCTGAAATCTCACATTTCGTTTTACAGTAATGGTCTAGCCATCTAGCACGGTTGACCAAATAACGGCCATGTGAGAGTGAATAATGGCCGATAAGCGGCCATTTTGAATTTTATCGAGTCAAATTTTTTCAAGATGCATCCTCTCCTGAAATCACACATTTTGTTTTATAGTAATGGTCTAGCCATCTAGCACGGTTTATCAAATAACGGCCATGTGAAAGTGAATAATGGCTGATTGGCGGCCATTTTGAACTTTGACAAAATGATTTTTTTCAAAATACATCCTCTCCTGAAGCCTTACAATTTGTTTTATAGTAATGGTGTAGATATCTTGAGCGGTTTTCATGATATTCCACAATATCAGGCCTGTCGAGGTGAATAATGGCTGATAGGCGGCCATTTTGAATTTTATCAACTTCAAATTTTTCAGGATGCATCCTCTCCTGAAACCTTACAATTTATTTGATATTAATGGTGTAGCTATCTTGAGCGGTTTTCATAATATTCCGCAATATCAGGCCTGTCGAGGTGAATAATGGCCGATAGGCGGCCATTTTTAATTTTATCGACTTGAAATTTTTCAAGATGCATCCTCTCCTGAAACCTCACAATTTGTTTTATAGTAATGGTGTAGCTATCTTGAGCGGTTTTCATGATATTCCGCAAAATCTTTCAGTCGGATTTACCGATGTTATAAATTAGGTCAAAGTGCTGGGTCAACTTTAAGGTCAAGGTCCAAAAACCTGAAAAGGCACAACTAGGGACCTTAGAGAACATGTATGTGCAATATGACTGTCATCGGCCCAGTACTTTTCGAGATCTGCTCCGGAAACGAAGTGCGCGTCAAAACGTCTAAATAGGTCATAGTTCTGAACCAGAAGTAGGTCAAAGTTCAAATACCCCAAAAGGCACAACTAGACCCCCTAGGGGTGTTGTGTGTAAAATTTGAAGACAATCGGACAAGTACTTTCAGAGATATGCTCCGGAAACGAATTGTTTACGGACGGCCCAACGGCCCAACGGCCCAACGGCCCAACGGCCCAACGGCCCAACGGCCCAACGCCGTCACATCATCATTTTCTCCTCTGCAACCTTGCGTATTGAATTCAGATTAAAAATATTTTAACCCGTCCATTAGCCACCTGGAAGTAACCCACATACCAAAAATTGTTATCCTAGCTTATTTTCTCACAAAGTTATAGGCAAAAGAAGAGGCCAAAAAAAAACGGAGGTAGAATCCATAGCTCCCTTCGCTCACCTACGGTGACGGCGGGAGCTAATAATGCCGTGACAGAGTGAAAAACACAGAGCAACTTAGACCCCGCGGCGGTATCTCACATTAATAATACAGTTTTTTAGTTTCCTCAGATGCACGTAGAAATCCCCTTAAAATTGTGCCAAACTGCTGTGACATTCAAAATCAATCAAGGCACTCCTGGGTGCCGAAATGTGGATTGAACACTGGCCTGGAATTCCTCTTGTTGACCTGACCAACTGCTGACCGTATTTCCGGTTCGTTGTGTATGTTGTACAAAAGTAGATCGGGGAAACTGAAATATCAATCGGCAAGACACAAAAATAGTTTCCAAACTGAGCAAAAGTAAGGCTGGTGCTAGCCAATCACAGCTTAGGAATGAGACAACGGTTTCTGGTCTTACTCAGCAGATGCGGATACAGAATGTTGAAGGGAGGGGTCCGATTGATGAAAACTATTTCTCAGCTACTGTATTGGGATTTGAGTTTCAAACACAATACTTTGCCAATTTTGATCGACCTTTAGGCAATTTAGTTTTGGAGAGGGTCATGACCCCCCCCCCTTTCTTCATGCAGTCTAGGAATTAATACTGCTATGCAGTATGTTGAATATTGAGTATATCGGATAAGCGGCTTTGAAGTTATCAGGGTGACAACGTCTTTATTTGGCGAAAAAAGATTAACGATGACTGCCATGACCCGAATGAGTGACAAGATTCTAATTTGACGAAAAAATATTAAAGATGGCCGCCATGACCCGAATATTTTCCCGAACTCCAAACGAATTGAAAAAGCGGTTTTGTAGATATCAGGGTGACATGGTATGGATGAGAGTCCGCCGCCGGCGGACGAAACCGTACAAAAACAAAAAGCCTCCCCCTGGTAGGGGGGAGCCTTAATAAATTGTCCATCTATTGTTAAAACAACGGAATAATAAACTTCATTCTGAAACCCTTTAGGTGTAGAGAATTAACCCATAGAGCCATTAAATTTATATTTTTGAAAATGACTTAGGCTTGTGGAGTGAAATTCAATACACGGCGAATATCGTTTTTTTAGGATTCAAAACATATATTTTACTTCTAATAACTGGTTATACAGGTGCTAATAAAAGCACATAATTGCTACTGTAGTCGACACAAATTCATTGGAGTTAACCAGGAACTGATGACATGCAAAATGATGCCTGGATGTAATTATAGAGGCTTTTATATATAATCCTGCTGTCTGCTCGAGCAAAATTCTCTGCAAATGCGATACGTTGAACCGTTTTCGGTATAATGTTGGTCCACGGTCTGCGACGTTGGCCCAACATTACAACAACAATGGGTGAATGTGTGGTGTGAGATATACTCTGCTCACGTCAGAGAGACCGAATATTGTGAATGGTTTACGAGCCCAACTGGGAAATTAATACAGATGCAAGAATGAGCTACACCACAAGTGACAGCACGTCCTACACCATTAGCACAGGGTCCAGCAGCACATAGAGCCAGCAGTAGCCTGTGTTGGCCCAATATCGAGGCAGATGTACCCAGTAAACACGAGCCGTTGAGCCGATGCTGTTTTAATGTTGGGCCAGCGTTGTAGACGATGGCTCAACATTAAAACAGCATTGGGTCAACGCCTCGAGTTTGCTGGGTAGACGGACTCCAGCTCTGAAGAAAAAGTGAATTGCACCCCTGGCCTTACTAAATACATATGGCGGTATAAACAAGCCTCTTGCAACATTACTATTTCTCCAACACGGAACCAATCATTCTATATCAGTCAGCAATAACTTTTCATTGGCATCAAGGGAAATCACATGTCATCCTCTATTTGACTGATATCATATAAAAGCTCCTATAATTTTACAGCATACTGCATGTCTAAAAAGCAAGCAAAAACTGTCTCGTAAGTCAGTAATGCATGGGTATTGCTGCACCTAAAGATGTTAAAATAAGAATTGGATAATTTAACATCTCTAATGCTTCTGTACTAACTTTACATATTTTTAAAGTTGTATTTGTATTTTTCTTACACGTGCAAGAACACCGTTGGTCCTAGGCTACCATTCACTGAATAGATAACGTCCACTTGACAGACGACAGACAGACATAATGTTTTAATTTGCCATACAAATTACAAACATGATATAACATGAATCAAACATGAATAATAATGAAAAGATAAAAAGGATTGAACCAATCGCTGACATGGAGAACACCTTGTAATGCACATAATATTACATATATTACATAATTGTAGAAAATATCTAAAAAATATATTGTTTTACATAGAAAATATGTAGCAATGAATAGACGTACTTTAAATTATATTGTGGATTAATTTATAGAAACTTAGAAATAACACTTATAATAAAGTACTTTTGTAAATATAATGAAGGCGTTACATACATACTATTCCCTGCTCCAGATATAACAATTTTCCAGATGACAATTTTTGGGATACATTTTTAACATAAGGCTTTTAATATATGAAACATATCCGGTAAAGCTGTGTGTGTACACTTTTTCAATTATATTTGATAGAGTATTGTTTGCAACTCTAGCAATTTCATAATGAAGACATTTCCTGAGAAATCCATACTTGAGTTGAATCTGTCTAGCATTATTTCTAAAGCGAGTATTATAATTATGAGTTAGTGCTCCGGTCACTGTGTTTAAATGTAGAAAGTAATCTGGAAGGTTGTTATTCATTAGTTTATAGTAAATTTTCAGAATATTCAAGTCAAACAGATCTTTGAATTTATGAGAACGTATTTTTAAAAAAAGAGGATCGGTGTGTGTAGAATATCTCGCCCTGTGAATCATTCTACTAGTTTTTTCTGCAATTTAGAGATGCGTTTATATTCATAACCCCATGCTTGTGTACAATAATTAAGGTGTGATAAAATTAATTAATTATATAAAGTCACCAGTATATTTTGGAATACAACAAATTTTAGCCTATTTATCATGTTTATAGCTCCAATAGCTTTTGTTATTTCTCCTGCCGTTTTGTCTACATGAGGTTTTCAGTTTAAATTTGTATTTATTATTAGACCTGAGGAAATGAAGGTGGCAACACTGGTTATTTCAGTATTATCTATTTTGAGGACGAGAATCGGTACCCTTTTGGGAGGATTGTAATATAACATTAATTTTGACTTATGGATGTTAAGAGAAAAACGATTTTCTTTCAGACAGATGTTAATTTTATTTATTTATGCATTTATTTTATTTTCCAAGTCTTTTCTTGTTTTAGTATAAAAATCTTCTAAATTAGCAGTCAAAGTTGTGTCGTCAGCATAAATTATAGAGGAAGAATAGAGCTGGCCTTATAAATATTGTTGACATACATGTATAGTAAATAGTAATGGGCCCAGAATCGTTCCCTGGGGAACACCTGTTTCTATTTCGCACATGTCACATTCTACATACTGATTTCTGTTACTTAAGTAATATTTCAACCATTTCAGGGCACAGCCTTTAATACCGTAATGTTTCAGTTTTTGGGTGGGAATAGTGTGGTCGAGAGTATCAAAGGCTTTGGAAAGGTCTAAAAATATGGAAAATGGTCCTTTACCAGTATCAAGATTATTGCAAATGTGGTCTATCAACTCAAGGGCTGCATATTCAGTCGAGTGATTCTCACGGAAGCCATATTGCCTTTTATAAAATAAGTTGTGCTCCTCTGGATATTGTTTTAATTGGATAAGAATTACTTTTTCAAAAAGTTTCGATAAATTACAAAGACATGTATATGGGAATGACTTTGGCAATTTTGAGTCTATCTGGAAATATTCCAGTGCGTAATATCTGATTACCAATGTTGGTTAAAAATTAAATTAAATCATTTTGAACAATTTTTAAAAGTTTGGTGTTAATACCATCCGGTCCACTACTATACTTAGCTGATATATCATTGGAAATCTTACCAATGGCAAATCCAAAAACTAAAGAAAACTTAAAGTGGAACTTGGTTGAATTGTCTAAAAATTATGAGTACGAGAACATTGGAGTTGTAATTACTAGTAATTTGTTGAGATAATATAAGACCTATATTTGCGAAATAATTGTTGAAATAATCTGCTAATTTTTTTAATTTTTAATTATGTCTTCAATTATATTTAGACTTTCAGGCGATACACTCGTATTATTTTTCTTATTAAATATATCCTTGATAGTTCCCCAAGTTAATATTAAACTTATATTGATTAAAAACGTTATTATAGTACACTTTCTTTGCAGACGAAATGCTCTGTTTTATTATCCTGTTAAACGTTTGCAGATTAGTTTTTAATGTAGTTTAAACTTCGGTCCCTACGCGACACTGTTTAAAAGATCGGTAAAGCTTATCTCTACAAGTCAGTAACTTAATTATACCTTTGGTTATCCAAAGAGCCTTAATAAATTGTCCATCTATTGTTAAAACAACGGAATAATAAACTTCATTCTGAAACCCTTTAGGTGTAGAGAATTAACCCATAGAGCCATT
This sequence comes from Flabesymbios commensalis, assembly GCA_964017125.1. NCBI lineage: Eukaryota > Metazoa > Annelida > Polychaeta > Terebellida > Flabelligeridae > Flabesymbios > Flabesymbios commensalis. Next base: position 55,020,371 of record OZ024911.1, read on the forward strand.
AAATTTATATTTTTGAAAATGACTTAGGCTTGTGGAGTGAAATTCAATACACGGCGAATATCGTTTTTTTAGGATTCAAAACATATATTTTACTTCTAATAACTGGTTATACAGGTGCTAATAAAAGCACATAATTGCTACTGTAGTCGACACAAATTCATTGGAGTTAACCAGGAACTGATGACATGCAAAATGATGCCTGGATGTAATTATAGAGGCTTTTATATATAATCCTGCTGTCTGCTCGAGCAAAATTCTCTGCAAATGCGATACGTTGAACCGTTTTCGGTATAATGTTGGTCCACGGTCTGCGACGTTGGCCCAACATTACAACAACAATGGGTGAATGTGTGGTGTGAGATATACTCTGCTCACGTCAGAGAGACCGAATATTGTGAATGGTTTACGAGCCCAACTGGGAAATTAATACAGATGCAAGAATGAGCTACACCACAAGTGACAGCACGTCCTACACCATTAGCACAGGGTCCAGCAGCACATAGAGCCAGCAGTAGCCTGTGTTGGCCCAATATCGAGGCAGATGTACCCAGTAAACACGAGCCGTTGAGCCGATGCTGTTTTAATGTTGGGCCAGCGTTGTAGACGATGGCTCAACATTAAAACAGCATTGGGTCAACGCCTCGAGTTTGCTGGGTAGACGGACTCCAGCTCTGAAGAAAAAGTGAATTGCACCCCTGGCCTTACTAAATACATATGGCGGTATAAACAAGCCTCTTGCAACATTACTATTTCTCCAACACGGAACCAATCATTCTATATCAGTCAGCAATAACTTTTCATTGGCATCAAGGGAAATCACATGTCATCCTCTATTTGACTGATATCATATAAAAGCTCCTATAATTTTACAGCATACTGCATGTCTAAAAAGCAAGCAAAAACTGTCTCGTAAGTCAGTAATGCATGGGTATTGCTGCACCTAAAGATGTTAAAATAAGAATTGGATAATTTAACATCTCTAATGCTTCTGTACTAACTTTACATATTTTTAAAGTTGTATTTGTATTTTTCTTACACGTGCAAGAACACCGTTGGTCCTAGGCTACCATTCACTGAATAGATAACGTCCACTTGACAGACGACAGACAGACATAATGTTTTAATTTGCCATACAAATTACAAACATGATATAACATGAATCAAACATGAATAATAATGAAAAGATAAAAAGGATTGAACCAATCGCTGACATGGAGAACACCTTGTAATGCACATAATATTACATATATTACATAATTGTATAAAATATCTAAAAAATATATTGTTTTACATAGAAAATATGTAGCAATGAATAGACGTACTTTAAATTATATTGTGGATTAATTTATAGAAACTTAGAAATAACACTAAATAATAAAGTACTTTTGTAAATATAATGAAGGCGTTACATACATACTATTCCCTGCTCCAGATATAACAATTTTCCAGATGACAATTTTTGGGATACATTTTTAACATAAGGCTTTTAATATATGAAACATATCCGGTAAAGCTGTGTGTGTACACTTTTTCAATTATATTTGATAGAGTATTGTTTGCAACTCTAGCAATTTCATAATGAAGGCATTTCCTGAGAAATCCATACTTGAGTTGAATCTGTCTAGCATTATTTCTAAAGCGAGTATTATAATTATGAGTTAGTGCTCCGGTCACTGTGTTTAAATGTAGAAAGTAATCTGGAAGGTTGTTATTCATTAGTTTATAGTAAATTTTCAGAATATTCAAGTCAAACAGATCTTTGAATTTATGAGAACGTATTTTTAAAAAAAGAGGATCGGTGTGTGTAGAATATCTCGCCCTGTGAATCATTCTACTAGTTTTTTCTGCAATTTAGAGATGCGTTTATATTCATAACCCCATGCTTGTGTACAATAATTAAGGTGTGATAAAATTAATTAATTATATAAAGTCACCAGTATATTTTGGAATACAACAAATTTTAGCCTATTTATCATGTTTATAGCTCCAATAGCTTTTGTTATTTCTCCTGCTGTTTTGTCTACATGAGGTTTTCAGTTTAAATTTGTATTTATTATTAGACCTGAAGAAATGAAGGTGGCAACACTGGTTATTTCAGTATTATCTATTTTGAGGACGAGAATCGGTACCCTTTTGGGAGGATTGTAATATAACATTAATTTTGACTTATGGATGTTAAGAGAAAAACGATTTTCTTTCAGACAGATGTTAATTTTATTTATTTATGCATTTATTTTATTTTCCAAGTCTTTTCTTGTTTTAGTATAAAAATCTTCTAAATTAGCAGTCAAAGTTGTGTCGTCAGCATAAATTATAGAGGAAGAATAGAGCTGGCCTTATAAATATTGTTGACATACATGTATAGTAAATAGTAATGGGCCCAGAATCGTTCCCTGGGGAACACCTGTTTCTATTTCGCACATGTCACATTCTACATACTGATTTCTGTTACTTAAGTAATATTTCAACCATTTCAGGGCACAGCCTTTAATACCGTAATGTTTCAGTTTTTGGGTGGGAATAGTGTGGTCGAGAGTATCAAAGGCTTTGGAAAGGTCTAAAAATATGGAAAATGGTCCTTTACCAGTATCAAGATTATTGCAAATGTGGTCTATCAACTCAAGGGCTGCATATTCAGTCGAGTGATTCTCACGGAAGCCATATTGCCTTTTATAAAATAAGTTGTGCTCCTCTGGATATTGTTTTAATTGGATAAGAATTACTTTTTCAAAAAGTTTCGATAAATTACAAAGACATGTATATGGGAATGACTTTGGCAATTTTGAGTCTATCTGGAAATATTCCAGTGCGTAATATCTGATTACCAATGTTGGTTAAAAATTAAATTAAATCATTTTGAACAATTTTTAAAAGTTTGGTGTTAATACCATCCGGTCCACTACTATACTTAGCTGATATATCATTGGAAATCTTACCAATGGCAAATCCAAAAACTAAAGAAAACTTAAAGTGGAACTTGGTTGAATTGTCTAAAAATTATGAGTACGAGAACATTGGAGTTGTAATTACTAGTAATTTGTTGAGATAATATAAGACCTATATTTGCGAAATAATTGTTGAAATAATCTGCTAATTTTTTTAATTTTTAATTATGTCTTCAATTATATTTAGACTTTCAGGCGATACACTCGTATTATTTTTCTTATTAAATATATCCTTGATAGTTCCCCAAGTTAATATTAAACTTATATTGATTAAAAACGTTAATATAGTACACTTTCTTTGCAGACGAAATGCTCTGTTTTATTATCCTGTTAAACGTTTGCAGATTAGTTTTTAATGTAGTTTAAACTTCGGTCCCTACGCGACACTGTTTAAAAGATCGGTAAAGCTTATCTCTACAAGTCAGTAACTTAATTATACCTTTGGTTATCCATGTACTCTTTCTATGTTTCTTTTTTATCAAATTTGACTTGTTTTATTGGGATGTGTAGGGCTTTAGCTTTTAAAAGAACTTGATCGAAATTATTGTAGCTTATGTTAGGGTCCGACATGAGGGCGGGTTGCACTTGATCAGATAAGTTAGCCTTATTAATTTCTTCTTTAAATTTTGCTACAGCTGTGGGAGAATAGTTTGCTGAGTAAATAGTGTTTCTAGTAATGCTGGGCATAACGTGGGGAAGCGAAATAAAACAAGGGAAATAGTCCGACATCCCACTGACAAGTATGAGTGCACAGCTCTGTCAAGTTGTGGTGGAAATTTTACAAAAAATGTTATCAATGAGAGTTGCTCTCATTGTAGATAGTCTAGTGGGAAGTGTGTTTTGTGGATAGAAACTATGAGATGTGAGCAAAGCAAAAAACTCTTCAACTATACGTTTACGGTTAATTTGCAATAAATCTTTATTGTTATCTCCAGCAAGAATAATTTCACTATTCCGTTTGTCTAAGTGTGACAGTAGTGTGACAGGAGTAAATTCATTAATACAACTTTGATAACCATTATTTGTGTTTCTGGGTGGTCTATATACATTGCCAATTATTACAGGTTTCTTTACGCCCTTCCCACCCACTTCTATAAATAATCCTTCCCAAACAGTACTTCTATTATATAAAGGTAAAATACTGTATTCATAATTCAGAATATGCAATGGTGAGCATGCCACTTTGTAAAGTGGCAGATACAACCATCCTGCCTGTCTGCTTGCCACTGTTCCTGCCTGCCTGCCTGCCTGCCTGCCTGCCTGCCTGCCTGCCTGCCTGCCTGCCTGCCTGTCTGCCTGCCTGCCTGCCTGCCTGCCTGCATCCCTGTATGTCTGCCACATGTCTGCCTGCCACCATTCATATCTGCCTGTCTGTCTGCCTGCCTGCCATCCTTCCTGTCTGCCACCCTTCCAGCATGCTTTAAATGATTTTGTATTTTTTTAGATTAAAATTATGACAGATGATCTATTTGCAGAAACATCTATCAAAAATACCGAAACAAATGGAATTCAATAAACCTGGTCAGAGTGACATGATAGATAGAGACTTTATTAATTCCATAGCAATAAGAAATATCTCAATAAAATAAGTATACATCCTCAAAGTGATTATTGCATTGGTCTGAGAGTCTAAGAGCATGGGCCCCCAGTAATATCAAATGATTAACTACGTGGTGGAGACCAGATCTAATAATGCCGTGACAGAGTGAAAAACACAGAGCAACTTAGACCCCGCGGCGGTATCTCACATTAATAATACAGTTTTTTAGTTTCCTCAGATGCACGTAGAAATCCCCTTAAAATTGTGCCAAACTGCTGTGACATTCAAAATCAATCAAGGCACTCCTGGGTGCCGAAATGTGGATTGAACACTGGCCTGGAATTCCTCTTGTTGACCTGACCAACTGCTGACCGTATTTCCGGTTCGTTGTGTATGTTGTACAAACTTAGATCGGGGAAACTGAAATATCAATCGGCAAGACACAAAAATAGTTTCCAAACTGAGCAAAAGTAAGGCTGGTGCTAGCCAATCACAGCTTAGGAATGAGACAACGGTTTCTGGTCTTACTCAGCAGATGCGGATACAGAATGTTGAAGGGAGGGGTCCGATTGATGAAAACTATTTCTCAGCTACTGTATTGGGATTTGAGTTTCAAACACAATACTTTGCCAATTTTGATCGACCTTTAGGCAATTTAGTTTTGGAGAGGGTCATGACCCCCCCCCCCCTTTCTTTGTATCCGCCACTACTTAGGCCAGTGTTCAGGCTATCACAAATGAAGATTTTAGCTGAAATCATTCAAAGCATAGCACCGCTACATTTAGCGGACCATCTCACAATATGGACAAATAGGCATTCCCAAATGTTCTCAAACTCAAAATGAATGAGTAGATTCAGTTAGTGAACCGATCCGAGAATCGAGACGCGGACTACAATTTTCCGGTCCAAGCGGGGCCAGCGCTAGGGACTTGTGCTGTCCAAGGGTCGGATAGTCTCCAGAGTAGAAATAGTAAAGGGGCAACTGTATTTATTCTGCAGTTATATTGTCGGTACTGTAAATCTATACCATGGCCACATCATCGATTAATGATAAAATTGTTTTTATATTTCTTACAGAAACAAGCAAAGTATTCCACAAGGCTAGGCCAGTTACAGAGAAAGTTCTGGAGAGAACCCAGCCCTATTTTTCATATGGGCAAAACAATCGGTGTCGGTAGAGAGTCAGCAAGATATGCAGGTTGGTTGTCTTTAAATTTTAGGGCTCTAAAAGTTAAAAAGCATATTTTGAAATGAATGCGAAATTACATAGGAAACTAATGTAATTGTTTTATCAGAGGAACATACCGTTCGACTAATGCCAATGCCACTGCGATTTGTTCGGGAAGGACTAATGGTGATAGTTTTCTAATGCGACGCAGGTCACAGATATCATAATAGAATGAGCTAATTGTTCAGGAGATATGCTTACGAAAACTTAAGGTAACTGTCAAATACCGCACCAAGGTTTTTGGCCAGTGCAGATGGATTTGTGTCCTGGCGGATAATAACATTATTTAAAAAAATCCGCTGAATTTCACACCCAGTAGAGATAATCCTTAGCAATATATACAATACATTTTATTTGGGTTTGACAGACACGCCAATGGGAGTAGTTTGGTCAGTCCCATGCCCACGGGTGATGTGCTGCATAAGTTGTGACCTTAATGCTAAAATCGGTCAAGGTCACTTGTCAACGAATTTGACCTGCATTTTCATAGCAAGCAGCTCTTATTATGCTCTTATTATGCTATATATGGCTTTGATCATTAACAATGAATCAATGTCAGTCAACTTCGGACTGGACAGGTAGACTCCTCAAATATAAAGGCTGCAGATCAAATCTTTAAGAAATTATAGTGAGTGCTAAATTATTCATCTTGCGAGTGGTATTGGAATGGTTGTTGTGGTAGTACTTTTGACCGACAAGGGCAGCTCGTAAGGGAGGTGTTACGTCTGTTGCATGCTGATAGCGGTAAGGAGTCACCAGTACATAACGACAATCCAAGAAAATCTGCACCCTCCACGAGTCTGGCCATAATCTTCATGAATGGTCTTCTCTGTGCAAAAGAGGTACTAATGCAGATTTCGCTGATGTGGCCGCGATAGAGCCTTAATCCTTAAAGTGCTGAATTTTTTATCTAAAACCATGGAGACCAAAGGGTTTTATTCAATTTGAAATCATCATAAATGTCTTAGCTAACTCTTTCTGATTTGAATACCTTTGCTATGGGTCTACAGCCATAATAAATATATACCCTTTCACCGGTTATACGTTTTTTATTTGAAAAGATACTAATTAACAGACTGATTTATAAATCTTAATTCATGAAGCTGTCTTAATCTGCACTGGTGCTCAATATGCATTGGTAGTCATTCTTAGTCAAGTGCTTATTGCTGAATAGGAATTTTAAATAAACAAAAGGAAGAAACTGATATAAGAAAAAAATTAAAGCAATAAATATTGACAATTTTCAGAATGTTGAAACGATATGCAAGCTTGTATATAATTTTATCCAACACAAAAACAATTGGCCCAGGGGCCTTGATGTTTGTCAACAGCATTGCAAAAAATCAGCTTTAAATGTGTCGGAGAATGTATATCTATACTCTAAGATGCATTATCATGAAAAGATGTATATCCTTTATATCGATCATTGGCATTTATATTATTATGTTCGGTTCCCATAATACATTTTGCTAATTTTATACACGCTCTGAATCACTGCACCTAGTGACATATATGCTTGACAAAGAATCATTTCACAGGACTACAATGTTAAAGGGACTGGCCCAGGCCAAAATCCTTAAAAAATCGGTGGTTTTAGTTTGGCTTCCTAATATGACCATATGATGTAAACATGTCCATAGACTAGAATTGCAAAAGTTTTTTTAATTTTTCTGCTGCGCATTCACCAGTTAGGCTAGATATAGAGACGAAATTCCTGATTTCTGATTGTGGACAACCATGCCAAAAAAAAGAAATACGGGAATTTTGTCTCTATATCTAGCCTAACTGGTGAATATGCAGCAGAAAAATAAAAAAAACTTTTGCAGTTCTAGTCTATGGACATGTTTACATCATATGGTCATATTAAGAAGCCAAAATGAAATCACCGATTTTTTTATGATTTTACCCTGTGCCAGTCCCTTTAATATTACAAAAGTGCAATTATTACTTCTTCTGGGACTTTTATTATGCCCCAGTTAGCCAGGAATTTTCACAAAATCTTTAATTTTCAATTTTAATTCTTCTGCCTAAAATATGCCTAACAAAGTTGTGAAATATCAGCTTTTAATATTTCTTACTCGGCCGTGAAATATACAGTAGCCCCAATCCATCATTATCACATGTAGACGTAATGCACTTTCACTGCACCCTCTTACGTAATGCCAATTATGGAAATCACAATACACACAGTAGACCTAAGGATAAAGACCCATGAACGCTTTCTCAACTCACAAGATCTTTGCTGAAATGTTGCTGCAATGTTGTTAGGCCAACGTTGAGTCAGGTGTTAGTTGGCTGTATCAAATGCAATGAAATGAAATAAATGGGGTTCTACACCACATTTGTACACATATAGGCTAAACTAGGAAAGGAGAACCTCCTGAGAATGGTGAGATGAATGAGGTGTCACTGCCCTCCAGACACAGGATTCGAAATTGAGCCCTGTTGGTTTACGGCCGAGCACACAAACTCTCGGTCACGGAGGCTGCCCACAATATTCAATATTTACGATTGAACAGGGAGCAAACATTTTGTTACTTGGAAACTTGAATGCCAGAGCAGGAGACGAATCCGCGATTTCTGACTTTCCTAGCAGGCACCAGCCCCCCCCCCCCCCCCCGCCCTTCGGTATTGTTATTACATATATATATACAAACACATTACCTGTGGATTTAATATTGGTTCACTGTCAGGGGCGCTGCCCAACAATTTTCATATTTTATTCTGCACAACATATTAAATGTGAATAATATATATTGGTCATGTCATTGCTATCCCTTACCTGTGATAATTGACAGCTATGTTTTTACTCTGGTTCTGCCATAATAGTGTTCCCTGTTCCACTTTGATTTTCATTTATTACAAAAATGAAAAATATATATTTTAAAGTTTTATAATTTACATGCACGGCTGGTCCTCGTCTTCATCATTGACGTTTGGCCAGTAATTGGTAGAAAACAATCAATGCTGGCATACATCTTGTATTTTACTTTAGAAAGTAAGATGATAATAGTAGGCCTACATATTATTACTTCGAGACATGTTTTTAATATACATATATCCACTTCTAAAGTATGCATACTTTTAGGTGCATCCCAGCAAACACGATACGGCGAACAGTGGATCAACACTCAAAGGTTTCGAATTTCAGAAGTTTAGCCAGATCAAATATAGAGTTAACTCTATGGCAATTTACGTGTGATTGTACTCCAGCGGTATTGCCTCATTGTAGTAGTCAACGCGATGCGTACAAAGCATAATCTGATAATATATTACACTGGCTATATACGCTATGCTTTCTACAGAAGCTACATCGACTTAATGTTAGTTTAATGTTGAGCCAGCAGTGCAGACGGTGGACTAGCATTAAACCAGGGATAACTGGATATTTAGTATATTGCTGTGCCGCCCTCTACATCGTTTACCCAGCAATAAAGGAACCTCATTTATTTTTAATATTACTATTTGTAAATTCAATTCAAAATAAAGTTATGGCTTTGGTACCACACATTTTAGGAACTTCTAATTAGACCCCTATTAGCGTGATATTTAGGCCTATATTACAATGTGATGTTGAATATCAGCTTCCATCGATAGGGTCTAGACTATATTACAAGAACATAAATTAGGCCCACTATTTGTGTTTTTAGCATAAACTTAGGTTGAAATCTACGTTCAGTTCAACTTGAATATAGCTCTTTTTAATATAGCCCAAACATAGGGATGCAGACGGTTAATATACGGCAATATAAATAGTTAAAACTATATGTATGAGATTGGTACTATTACATATTCAGTGTCCCCGATTTATAAACTGGAAAAAGGGGGCCAAGGGTCCCATGATATTTTTCGGAGGGGGGGGGGGCATTGGCCTTAGACGATGGGGCATGTGGCCCATTATTATTTCAAGAGGGGGGCATTTTCCCAACAACAAATAAAACACATAAGGTTCATTTATATCACCTCATATTCCATATTAAACATTCATCAGGTGTTCGTGCTGATAGAAATATCAAAGATTTAATTTATTGGCACACAAGAAGTAAAATCATTCAATAGACCATGTGGACATGAACCATATTGGCGGTTATACTATTATTAAAACCCGAAGAAGCGTTTGCAAGTAGGTTACAAGTGTCATCACGTCACCACGCACTCACATGAGTTAATGTCACTTGTGTCAATCAATTGCGTCAACAATATCGAGTGCTATCGGAGTCGATCACATAACTTGTGTGCTACTCATTGTCTTCCTCGGGTCCTGTTGGATCTCTTCTTGGGGCAGTGCCATCAACTTCCTCTGTTGTTGCCGCTAGGCCTACAACTAAATCACCTTAAACCGCTAAGCGCGACTGTAGTCGCTTTAATCCGTTTTATTAGCCATTTAAACATCAAGATTTGTAAATTGCTTAGTCTTAAATTACAAATTAAACAAATACGAGTTGTTTTCTCTCGTCTTGGGTCAAGGTGGTGAGACACAACTCCAAGTGTGTGAAAATTTAAATTATTTAATTCAGCGGTTTAAGGGTTAATATGTTACTACTATTAGTCACAATGAACAAATTTTCTACAATATTTGCTGTACAAAATTTATTTGTAGGCCTATTATTATTCGTTATATATTGGTGCATTTTTTTGTAATTTTTTTTTGCTTGTGATTTTAATGGCACATATAGTCTAAGTCTATATAGACATCTACACCACGTTCAAGGTAGAGATTAACCTTTAAAAATACATTGATAAATGCGGATACAACAGGTGCGAAGTTGTGGCGAGGTTACATAGACCCATGTGGCGAGGTTGCCAAAGCTGTGGCGAGGTTACTCAGCCTTCTGTGGCGAGGTTACCAAATATGTGGCGAGATTACCTGTGGCGAGGTTACCTTGTGGCGAGGTTACAGTCATGTTACAGTCCAATATTTCGTTGGAATCAGCAACATTTCAACTACATTTTGGTTTCAGTAGCTCGTTTTCTGCCATACTTCATTTAAATTTTATTGGTAAGCATATAGGCCTATGTCTTGGATCATGGGATGCCGAACCTTGACTCTGTTCTAACAACGCTGAATACTAATACGGAAATTAAAACAGCGATACACAGCTCACAATTTGACAGTGTGGACCGTAATAGGCATCTTTTGGTGGCACTACCATGTCAAAAATAAGAAATACGGGAATTTCGTCTCTATATCTAGCCTAACTGGTAAATGCACAGCACAAAAATTAAAAAAAACTTTTTTAGTCTGAGCCAGTCCCTTTAATTCAGCAGGCAGGGCCTGGAACTTATCTTGAAAAATCCTATGGCCCACTAAAATTAACTTGTCGCGTCAAAAACAAAGATATTGCTCAAAGTGTGGCGCAGCCATAGAATGATGTCGGGCCAGTTTTATTTTTCGCGGGAATCCCGCAGTAAGGCCTATTCTTTATAAGTCAGGCACTGGGTATTCTTTACATCAGGCCCCAGAAACACCAAATAACACGATACATTGGCCTGATGTTGATGTAATGCTGGGCCACTGTCTGCGAGGCTTGGCCAATATTATTCCAATCAAAACCCTCTACGGTCTAATCTACGGCCTAATCTAATATATATATTTAATCATGAACATATATTTCATCTGAACACTTCTTAAAGACGAAAGAAGGCCTATTTAACCTAGGGATCCCAAACGTTATATAATTATTGGACATATTCATAAGGACTGGTGCACAAAAATGTCAACCGTTTCTCACACATCGCACCCATATTTCCCCTAAAAAGGTCACAAACTCAGGCAAAATAACCTTAATAAATACAAATGTAAATTTCACTATACTTTGTCCTTTTTTCATGTCAGATGGTCGTAATGAAAGGTTTAACCCACCACATGATCGGGCATTGCGATAAATAATAATATTCGGTCATATTTCACACCAGAACTGTATAAATTATATCAATGTGCAATGCCTTTTACTGCCGTGTCAAAAAATCTATTTTTAATAATACAAAATTTGCTATTTTTAGAGATAAATATTTTAGCCAAGACCTAATAAATGTTACATTGGGTAACATAACACAGTTGTGTCAAGTGAGGCAGAGAGGGGTGGGAGAAGGTGGCGAGCCCTCCCGGGACAGACTGCTGTCATTCATAAACACCCACCAAGCTATCACGAGGCATTGACCCAATGTTGTTTTAATGTTGTGCCGACGTCGAAGACGGCAGGCCAGCATTAGAACAACATTGGGTTAATGCCTCGTGTTTGCTGGGTTGCAGTCACAGCTGATCAGCAAACTCCAGTCATTGACACAATGTTAGCCTGATGGTAGCCCACCGTTTACATCACTGGGCCGACATTAGCCCAGCATTGGCATACCAGTATATAGGCCTTAATAAGATAAACGTTCACCCAATGCTAGATTACTGCTGGCCCATCGTCTACGACCATGGCTCAGCTGTGAAACAGCATTGGCTAAAGGTCTTATTTTTGCAGGGAACACCGGCAACTCGATACCCTGGCACAATGTTGGTTCAATGTTGGAAGAGTGTCATAGATGATGGCACAACATTTAACCAACATTGGGTCAGTGCAAGCCAAAAGGAGGCAGTGACATCAGCGGAAAGGAAGTTTATAATTGATTTACAAGTGAGCAAATACGGCCTTTTGGCAGCGCTATGGCAGAAAAAGACAAAAAAGCAGTAAATGCCTAGTATACCAGGGAGCAGATATTGCCTTCTGACATTGCACAAACAGAACAGATAGTAGCGGAAGTTAACGACAGACGTTTGTCTGGAAAGTCAATCTAAAAGTTTGTCGAGTTGACAAACTAAAAAACCACGAATTTGAGTAAGCAAGAACATTCTCAAATTATCAACTTCTATGAGTGTTTTGGGGCTAACATACCGATGTAGTCTTAACCATGTTAATCCCTCAATCGCCGAGTAATAAACACGTCATATTAGCAGAAAAGGAAAACTGCTACAGACATATAGCTGTAAACAAAGCGGTAAAGCAAGCTGCAAACATAAATCATAGCCCTGGGATGTCGGGATGATTTTCAGGTTGGCAAACAATAGAAACTGAATTGTTTCTTAAATTTTATCTAAAAATCTAGGAAAGTAACAAAATTGTCTTACACTTATTATATAAATATTTGTTCAGTTGATAACGTATCTATGAATAGGATACAATGCCTGCGGGAGTGACATCTGGTGAATACAGTGGTGATAACTACGGTTGCATCAAGCGCACATAGGCTGATTCTGATACCCTGGTTGGCAATTGTACAATACATACTTTCTACCATTGCGCGGAATTTGGAAATATAAATAAACCCTTTTCCCGCTAGTTATCTCATTTCAATTTTTACTCACTTGAAGTTGTGTCTTGCTACCGTGACCCACAAGTTCAATGGCTGAAAAATACTTGTTTAATTTGAAACAAAACATTTGCAAATTTTGGTGTTTAAACACTCATTTCATTCCCAGTAAAAGTGATTTGATGGAATAATAAAACCAGTTAAAACTATAGCAGTGCTGAGCGATTAAAGGGTTGAAAGTATTGTATGTCATCCACCCTCCAATTGTACAATGAGAGCTGCACTGATGTCAGAGACTTGGACATCACTATGTCTGAAATTCTGAATGCCTCAAAGAGTGTTCCACACTTTTTCAAATGTTCAGTCTCAAATTAAACCAATTTTAGGCCATAATTATGTAAGACGTTGCCCAGCAAACACGATACGTTCACACAATGCTGGTACCAGTTTTATGTTAAACGTTAAACCAGCATTGGATGAGTGCATCGTGTTTGCTTGTGTTCACGGTTTGTAAGCCGGTAACTGAGGGATATCGGAATGGCAGACTTAATTAGTTACAGAATGAATAAATGAATGGGCGGGAGAATAGGCCACTTTTGATTACAGACAGGCTAAACTGGGTCAGGAGAACATCATGCGAATGGTGAGACGACACTGCATTCCGGACACGGGAATTGTCTGCGAGCGAGCACACTACCTTTCCTTTAAGGAGTCTCCCAGTTTCCCAGTGATTTTTTTTAAACCATGAGCAGGGGACGAGCTGGCGAGCGTGACAGGCAGGCGACTTTAACCCCTACATGATTCCCCCCGCTCTAAGTGACTTACTGAAAAGGGGAACGGGCCCATATTCTGAGGGCATATAATTGGTGGATATGGTTAACTCCACTATACATGCTATAGAATAAGGTTCAAACGTTTTGGGAATCGAAGTGGCTATTCGTACGGCAAAGTTAAAGGTATAGTCAACTGTCAAAATACGCGGGACATCGGGTCCCCAGGATGCAACAGTGACCTTTGGACATTCCACAATGACATATCACCCCACATCCACAGTTATCAGCCAAGATAATAATACTGTATGCGTTTCATACCCATCGCCGCATTAAGAGCAAGCTCCCAAATCATGTAAAGTCTATATACTTGAGCGACATCTATGAATAAATAATTCACCGATTCTCTCATGTGGTCTAGAAACAGTTGGCACTCACGCGTATTGACAGTGAGAGCTTTCCCAGCAAACACGGCACACTCACCAAATGTTGGTTCAAACAGCATTAGATCAATGTCTCGTTTGAGTAGTTGTAATCTGTTCAGTCGCTGATATTAATGCTGTCAGCCTGTACTCAATAGGCTATAGTGTTGACCTACACTTGACCGTCCCACGCATGCCCATTTTGCAGTTGGATGTTTCTATAAAATGGGAGTCAAGGAAGCCCGTCACTTCGTAAACAAGGCTGCCCATAGACTCACATTATAAGGAATCACGTACGATTACATGGATTAGTCACTGCCTTTGAGAATACAGATTGCTATATACAAAATTTCTCCGGTGGGGGTAACTACGCACGCCTGGATTGCCAGCGCTAAACAGAAAAGCTTTAGAGTGTTAGATAGTGCCTGCTCCAGGCACTATCTAACACTCTAAAGCTTGTCCGTTCATCGTGAACATGCCGTGATAAAAATTATAACCTAGTAGTCACAACAAATATAACTTTGATAGACTCACCCTAATGAGACGACTTCTCCTCTCTGAAAGTTGAAATTTCTTGCACGCCACCGATTCAGGAACACATAATCTGACGATGTCGTACTTTCTGGATTCAACACAGGCTGCAACATGTAACGGACACCGTTATTAACTATAAATATAATTTTGAAACCTGTTGGATTGCTTTGCCCTCATCTCCCCATGCAGCTTTGAGTGTGCACCCCACAGGCTCACACATAGGCTACTGTTGGTCACATAAAGAATATTCATGTTCTGTTCACGGAGGCTTGTTAACCAAGGTAGTGGGAAAGGGGGGAGGGATTATAAAAAAAATTATACAAATAATAAAATATAACCATTGTATAATTATATTCTGCTGTTTATTATGAAGTAAGATATAGATAATATTTTAATAGAAATATCAGAATTACACATATGTTAAAATAATACTGTCAGAATAGACAGCAAGAACATCGTGCACACCAGATAGTAGGCATTAGAGTTATTTCACGTTTTGGTACAATATCTTTGATATGTAATAAAGATCCGTAAGTACTTTACAATAATTTGATGAAGAACAATAAACAGATAAACATGATAAAGAAACGTTCTGCCCATCTGTCCATGGGGGCTCATTCGGTCCGGTTGTGGTTTGAAACTCAGAAGGACTGGGTTAGAATTACGACCGAGCTTGAGGCTTGGCATCAGGGTTGTACAGCATAAACAGTGCGACAAATTGTTCAAAGGCTTGGCGTGTGTAATGCTGTCCATGGCACTACACTCTTAAAACCACAGGTGCCTCGAAGAACTTATTGGGGTTCTTTAGTCTGCCACACATAGGGAACCCTTGCAGGTTCCCTAAATAACGCATTGGAGGGTTCTTAATAAGGGTTCTTCGTGATTAAAATAAAGGTTCTTCACGAGGAACCCCAAAGAGTTCTTCTAAGAACGTTTAATTACGAAAAAATGTGAGTTCAGTGAAGAACCTTTATTATATTTACAGGTTCTTTCGACATAGGGTTCTTCAATGAACCTAGACATGACATGAACACGAGTTCAGTAAGGAACTGATTATTCACTGAAAGGTTCTTCACATAACTCTTTTCGCAGGCGCTATAGCGGTTCTTAGGGGAACGATATCCATTGGAATTAAAAGGTTCTTATAGGAAAGTTTAATGACGATGAAATTTGGGTTCTATGAAGAACCTTTTTCAAATTTTGCGGTTCTTCCGACATAGGGTTCTTCAATGAACCTATACATAACTCGAATAAGGGTTCAGTAAGGAACTGATAATTCACTGACAGGTTCTTCACAGAACTCTTTTCGCGGGTGCTATAGCAGTTCTTAGGGGAACTATATCCATTGTAAATAAGAGCTTCTTATAGGAATGTGTGTTCGGTGGCACACGTGGCTTAATTTGAAGCAGTTATTCTTAGAAAGAGTTTTTTATGATAACACAATACGCCTGAATATTTGTTGAATAGGTCTCACAGACATATATCTATCGCAGGCGGACATCTGGTCAATTAATAAATGAATCGGTCATCCGGTCTATAAACCAATCAATCAATTGGTGATGTAAATTGTTGGCATATTTTGTGCTAAATCATACCGTGAAAATCGAAATATTTTTTGAAACAATAACCTTTTAAGATAAATACAAGGCAATCTTATAGAAACATGTTTATTTACCAAACATCGCCTTCCATACACACAAACTGATATCACTATGATGATATAACCATTATTATGTATGTAAGCCTTATGATATTAACTATTATATGCATCGTATCTTGCCAATATACAGAAGGAATTGAATATACGCAATAAATTTGAATTTCGAAATACATATTTGAAAATTAAATGCACATATTAAGTCTTTCGTACCGAGGTAATTCACACCATATGACAATTTAAAACAACTGATATATTTTGTTTTGTAACATAATTACTTTATCTTAGAACAGTGATTAATCTATAGTTTAAAAAAAGTACCGTAGCATTTGTTACTTTGAAGCCGTAGTGCTCTGAAATTTAATGGAATCTATAATCTTTTATAACAATAGCATGTTTTCATAACAAATTTGCAATTGAAAATGGCCATTTGAGCCCTGACATAAAAAACAAACGATCATATAACAATATCATATTTCTAGAGTACTATGCTCATGTGGAACCAGACTTGATAGATGTGAACCTTATAATGTTCATCTGAGCCATGATGCGAAGAGGATGGGTTCTAATGAACATGACCAAGCTCGAATCGTACTGCCGAAACACTCGCTTATTATCATCACTTGAAACCGGGCATCAGAAGTGTGTATTCTGTAAATGTGAATTTATATCGGCATTCAAGTTTACAGTTTATATTTTCCATAATACCCGGTTTCAAATGGCCTATGAACCCCCTTATTCATGTTGAAAGGAAATTTCTACATGAATAGTGAGGTTTTACAGCCTTACAAAACAAAGTGAATGAGCCCCATACTATAGAGTGATATAATAATATTAATAATAATAATAATTAACTAAGTTGATAACATTGTGAATACTTTTTGTACTGTAATTGGAGGCTTATCCTGTGCTACTTTGAAAAGGTAATTCTCCGAAAATAGCATGGTATTTTTCAGTTTCCTGGGGTATTCTATCCCATACACCCAATACAAACAAAAGACACAGGCAAATGCCAAAGTGCCATCTAAGCCACTGTCTTTAACAACTGTATGTCCATCCATCACTATTGTTATCGAGCGTGGACTTGCCAATCCCCCGTCAATGAGAATAGTTGGAGTTATTCTTAGAAAGAGTTTTTTATGATAACACAATATGCCTGAATATTTGTTGAATAGGTCTCACAGACATATATCTATCGCAGGCGGACATCTGGTCAATTAATAAATGAATCGGTCATCCGGTCTATAAACCAATCAATCAATTGGTGATGTAAATTGTTGGCATATTTTGTGCTAAATCGAACCGTGAAAATCGAAATATTTTTTGCAACAATAACCTTTTAAGATAAATACAAGGCAATCTTATAGAAACATGTTTATTTACCAAACATCGCCTTCCATACAGACAAACTGATATCACTATGATGATATAACCATTATTATGTATGTAAGCCTTATGATATTAACTATTATATGCATCGTATCTTGCCAATATACAGAAGGAATTGAATATACGCAATAAATTTGAATTTCGAAATACATATTTGAAAATTAAATGCACTTATTAAGTCTTTCGTACCGAGGTAATTCACACCATATGACAATTTAAAACAACTGATGTATTTTGTTTTGTAACATAATTACTTTATCTTAGAACAGTGATTAATCTATAGTTTAAAAAAAGTACCATAGCATTTGTTACTTTGAAGCCGTAGTGCTCTGAAATTTAATGGAATCTATGATCTTTTATAACAATAGCATGTTTTCATAACAAATTTGCAATTGAAAATGGCCATTTGAGCCCTGACATAAAAAACAAACGATCATATAACAATATCATATTTCTAGAGTACTATGCTCATGTGGAACCAGACTTGATAGATGTGAACCTTATAATGTTCATCTGAGCCATGATGCGAAGAGGATGGGTTCTAATGAACATGACCAAGCTCGAATCGTACTGCCGAAACACTCGCTTATTATCATCACTTGAAACCGGGCATCAGAAGTGTGTATTCGGTAAATGTGAATTTATATCGGCATTCAAGTTTACAGTTTATATTTTCCATAATACCCGGCATTCAAGTTTACAGTTTATATTTTCCATAATACCCGGTTTCAAATTGCCTATGAACCCCCTTATTCATGTTGAAAGGAAATTTCTACATGAATAGTGAGGTTTTACAGCCTTACACAACAAAGTGAATGAGCCCCATACTATAGAGTGATATAATAATATTAATAATAATAATAATTAACTAAGTTGTTAACATTGTGAATACTTTTTGTACTGTAATTGGAGGCTTATCCTGTGCTACTTTGAAAAGGTAATTCTCCGAAAATAGCATGGTATTTTTCAGTTTCCTGGGGTATTCTATCCCATACACCCAATACAAACAAAAGACACAGGCAAATGCCAAAGTGCCATCTAAGCCACTGTCTTTAACAACTGTATGTCCATCCATCACTATTGTTATCGAGCGTGGACTTGCCAATCCCCCGTCAATGAGAATAGTTGGAGTCCCCACATCTGGCTCCTAAACACATAAACAAAAACATGTTATATGTTGAATTATCGACATTTTCTAACCAATATGATAATTACATATAAAGAGAAGTCTGCATACATTTTGTCAAGTTCCTGTTATTGTAATAGCAGGGCGAAGTGTGCTGAGCAAAATAATTCCATTAGGGAAGTTTTCAGCAGTCAGCCTTACTACCCCGTTAGGCTAAGTTTCCAAAAGTCATGATTACAATAGTACCTATCCTACTTCTATTTCATTATGCTTCCTGGCAAGTTTCATTTCATACATAAACTATAAATAACATCGAGTAGATCTACTTCACGTAATTGATGTTGAACGAGTTATCATGACATAAGTAATGTGGGCGGTAATTGATTGAGTTGTATGAATGGAAAGGTTTCTGAGGAAAATCTAAAGCTCAACAAACGTCGTTATTCGGCAAACTTACACTTAGCCCACATCCATAGTGCATGTTGGCCTAACAGACCCTTAATAACTATATGTTAAAAAAGAATATTATTCCAGTATGACCCCTTACTACTTATTCCATCCCATTATCTCCGGTGGCTACCTTAATAGTAAAACACTTTAACAGTAACAATCTAGTTGGCAATACACGTGTCATTTGACAAAAATCGCGATACATACCAAATACAATGTGACTTTTCCAAATAATATTTAAATTATTTCCTATATGAGGTTTGCTGCGAATGGAAATGGATTTTGAAAAGCATTCATTTCATTATGATGTTGTGTGTCCCTTACCTTGTCACAAATGTAAAGTGAGGACGCATCTTCTTTAAACAGTAGTGGCAGACAAAAGATTGCTGCGTTCATCATCAGACCTGTCCCGAAAACAATGTTATGTATTATTCAAAGAATCAAGTGATTAATTAAATGTAACACAGTGACATAATAATATAGAGTGATCAACAATAACATACGATAAGCTTTGCAAAAGGCACCTTTTATTTGATATGGGTTGATCCCAGCACAAGTCAACTAATCTAACCTGCTTTGTTTGTCCGAGATCTTGATTAGGTGCATGAGGTGACGAATGCCAGTATCAACCCATATCAAACAGGAATCGGTACAGTATTAATTTTTACACGAGAAAAATACTCGTTTAAGGAGTGGATCTAGCCTACAATCATATTGTTTTTAAAACAGTCATCAAGTGAATAGCCAGTCGACTCAGCCCAGGTGTCGGCGACACAATAACAGTGAGAGTGCGAAAATTCGGATATATCACACTAAATGAGGTCATTATATAGCTACATGTGAAGGGATATTGGATGTTTGTTGACTATATTAATTACTAACTGCTCACCTTTTCTAACAGACTCCTGTTGAGATGTGTCAATGTCTAGTCGCAAGCTGCGTGCGGTGTCAGACTTTGCCGCCATCTTAAGGATTGGTGCAACTAGTGGTGCTAGTCCAGTAAGTAACGGTTAGAGCCTGGTCAGCATTAATGTTATGGTGCAGATGCATCTCATGCAGGATCTATAGGCTATATTTAAAAGAAACATCAACATCTTAGCTGTGCATTTTCTTGACAAATATAATTTAATCAATTTGGGCCTAATGGGTTTAAAGAGGGACGTCATAATTAACAATTTACTACATGTTAAAGAGACTAACTTTAGGCTATTTAATATTTTTCTATAAAAAAAATCGGTTGAGAATTGACTGAGAAATCAGCCAAAACCATGCGCTACAAAAACGTCTTTTTAATGTGAGATGGACTGTTACAGTGTTAGTGTTATTGGGTATAGACTCTATAAATATAAGTAGTAGTATAGGCTAGCTAGGCCTATAGGTCGTACGCCCAATATCGCGAACCACGTTTTTCGCCATTTAAAAAATATTGACTGGCTAATTTTTTTTTTTTTTACTTTTATATAACTAACTAACATGTCCGGCGATCTCCAGATATAAGTTTTGGTTGAAAATTATTTTAACTCGGGAAATCCTTTCTTTGTCATGTATACCGATATTTCCGAGTTTCACTTAATATCGCCCTCCGCTCTAATGATGAATGATTTGCACCTGTCATCATACATGACAAAGAAAGGATCAGACGATGTAAAGTATTTTTTGCCGAATAAACGACAGAAATAGGCGCCGTATAACTTGGCAAGTTGAATGGAGATGAAAAAAATAAAATTTAGTCACGAAATATTTTTTAAATGGCAAAAAACGTGGTTCGCGATATTGGGCGTACGACCTATAGGCCTGGGCTATGCTAGGCTATGTTCCAACATTTTCACGGATGTTTCCGGGAGGGCAGAACTTCCAGAAGGCTAGAAATCGGCCTGTGGTTGTGCAAATGTTGATGTCACCGCTAGCCTAGGCCCAGGGCCAGGGCGCTAACCTACTTTTTTTTAGTCTACACTACAGTAGTCTGAGTAGATCAACATACAGTCACAGGTGACAGGGAGTCAGTCAGTGAGGGTCTAATCGTCTAAGCATTAATATATCTAATACACATAGCATACCGTCCATTAGCATTGCCATACTAGTCTACTTCTAGTAGAAGTTACTTTTAATTAATTTAACGCAACACGTCAAAGCAAGTATGAGTATGAAGGCAGAAGGGGCTCTTGACATTGGTCTTCTTCAGACAAGAGCTGCACTTAGAATGGGCCGTTTGCTTATACGTCTATGCCTTGAACAGCATTTGCGCGCGTGAAGCGATTGTGACGACATAAGTTAATTTAATTACACCAATATATTTAATTTCGTTATCGTCAGAGGTGTCACCGGTAATGAGCATTACTGGTGCAAGCATAGCTGCTATTAGGCCTACTGGTGCCAAAACTGGGAGCAGACTTTGTCACCAGTAATGGCCATTACTGGTGCCAGCACTAGGAACATACCTTGTCACCAGTAGTTGCTAATACTGGTGCAAGAACTGTGACCAGATCTTGTCACCAGTAGTTGCTATTACTGGTGCAAGAACTGAGACCACGCCTTGTCACCAGTAGTGGTCATTACTGGTGCCAGCACTGGGACCAGGCCTTGTCACCAGTAGGCCCTAGTGGACATTACTGGTGCCAGCACTGGGACCAGGCCTTGTCACCGGTAATGAACATTATTGGTGCCAGCACTGGGACCTGACCTTGTCACCAGTAGTGGACATTACTGGTGCCAGCACTGGGACCAGACCTTGTCACCGGTAATGAACATTACTGGTACAAGAACTGGGACCAGACCTTGTCGCCGGTAGTGGCTATTACTGGTGCCAGCACTAGGAACAGACCTTGTCACCAGTAGTGGTCATTACTGGTGCCAGGCCTGGGACCAGACCTTGTCAAAAGTAGTGGCAATTACTGGTGCCAGCACTGGGACCAGACTTTGTCACCAGTAGTGGCCATTACTGGTGCAAGCACTGAGACCAGGCCTTGTCACCAGTGTTTGCTATTAGTGGTGCCAGCACTGGGACCAGACCTTGTCACCAGTAGAAACTGTTGCTATTACTGGTGCCAGCACGGGGACCAGGCCTTGTCACCGGTAATGAACATTACTGGTGCCAGCACTGGGACCAGGCCTTAACACCAGTAGTTGCTATTACTGGTGCCAGCACTGGGACCAGACCTTGTCACCAGTAACGTTAGTTGCTATTACTGGTGCCAGCACTGGGACCAGACCTTGTCACTGGTAATGAACATTACTGGTGCCAGCACTGGGACCAGACCTTGTCACCGGTAATGAACATTACTGGTGCCAGCACTGGGACCAGACCTTGTCGCCAGTAGTGGACATTACTGGTGCCAGCACTGGGACCAGACCTTGTCACCAGTAGTTGCTATTACTGGTGCCAGCACTGGGAGCAGAACTTGTCACCAGTAATGGTCATTACTGGTGACCGCACTGGGCCACACCTTGTCACCAGCAGTGGCGGATCCAGGGTAACCCCCCCCCCCCCCCCACACACACACACTTTTTCAGCAGAATTTTAAATTTAAAACATTTCCCCACGAAAATAGCCGGTACGGGCTCGGTGCTAGGTCTTTTATGATGGGTTCAATGGCGAGAATGTGCACCAAAATTTCCTAAATGTAGCAAAGAGCGCGCGCGTCCGAACCCCTTATTCTTGGATACGCTATGTGGGACTACTTGATTGTATGATAAGCTGAAAGTAGTAAGAATGACATATCCAACAACTATCATAATCGATAAACACCGGACAGCAAAGCTGTAAAATGTTGAACATCAATTATTAAGGCGGTATTAGGGTGACATTTTATAAAAAATAACGATAGTGTACTTACCAGAAATTTTCTTTACTTCTTATGATCCCCTCCACCTCTCTAGTCTCAAGAAATGTGTATCTGCTTGCTGAGAGAAAATAATTTGGCGAGCACGATTCTATTGTTCGCTTACCGTTTTTTAAATATATTTTTTTTGTATACGAGAACGCAATATCGGTAACTTCACGCACACAAGAGATATAAGGGAGAAAACACTGATTCCAAAACGTTTTGCTAATAATTTTAAGTCTAACCAAACTATTGTGGATGCCAGTACCGCTGTCATATAAATTACGGAAAGCGCGACGGCGGCGCCCGATATGTATACAACAATCGTAATTAAGACCTGGTTCAGCTAAGTAAAACATGTAGATCATGAACTGTCATAAACATATGTGAAAACAAAGTTTTTCAATAGTTTTGTATGACATGATTTTAAATTACGCAAATTTATTTTGGATAATCAAACGGTGGGATTCAGTGAATGGGATTGTGTGTAAACTGTTGACCTGGTAAGCAGTTTTGTTAAATATCCAAGTGAATAGAAATAACCCTTTCTTGTGTTAAAGAACCCCTTGATAATCATTTGCTAATGTAAAGAACCTTATAACACGAAGAACCCATTAAGAACCAATTGAGAACCCTAGTAATCGCCAACGTTCTGGGAAGAACCCTAAAGAACCTTTATTTTTAAGAGTGTATGCAACATAAACAGCCCTTCAGTTTTTTGTAAGAGTGGGGTATAGTCCTATTTCGGGATTCCTTCTATTCTGTCGCGCTATTCTGTGAAACTCAATAGCCTTGACCTCCATTGTTGTCACCGAGCTAGCTAATACAATGAAGTATGGGGGAGGGGGTCTTATATAACTTTCTTTTCACCGAGTTCCCATTCAAAACGGTTTCCGGTGACGTCACTGCGTTTCACAGAATTGTCATGATGTGCAGAAAGATACGCGAAGCTATACCAAGTAAACACAAAACATTTGTATAATATTTGCACAATGTTGGACCAACGTCGGACACGTTAGGCCGACGTTGTACATATGCTATACAAATGTTTTGTGTTTGCCGGGTAGACACTCCTTCACGCTGCCTAGTCGGAATTCAAAACCGATAGCAGTCATAGCGGAACAGTGCAATGAGCGGTGGAACATACCATACACCGGGTAGTAGAAGACATAATGTAAAAGTCATATTATTCGAGAGTAAATTTATTACCTGCATTGAAGCTCCTTCCACTTTAGCGACATAACCAAATACGTCCAGAATTGTAACAGTTATGGGCGCCACAAAAGCTGTTGTACCAAGAACAACTCTCCAAGTGCTGGTTATTTTTGCCATCTCTCTTACTCTTTCTGATAAGTTGATGACCAGTTTATAGATGGTTTGTTATAACATGACTGTCTACTAGTACGTTCACCTGTTCACCTACAAAACAAAGCATAAATATAATTTGAACATAATTGAGGTATATTATATTATTCTATATATTGTTTGTTTGTCTGTCACATTGGTCGAATGAACTTTAATGCAGCAGGGTTGTCACGCTTGACTGATCAATGATATTTACTTTACGGCAGACCTCCCTTGGAGCTTTACCCATGCCGCGCATGTCGCGGTGTGCCTACGACGTCAACGCACTCTCATTCAGCAGCTCCACTATCCTTCCACTAGCGTCAGCTAGTGGCTCTGATTGATTACACTGTAGAATGTGGTCTGTGGAAATACTCATGAATTTGACCTGGTTTTGTATCTGGCCAATAAGCATGATAAGGCAATACCTAACAAAAATGGTGTCCTTGATGTTCTAAACCACATGGTCAGGCCAAGAAATACATGTTGCCAGGCACGTGACTATTTTTTTTTTAAATTAACAGCTTTTATTAACATGTGTAAGAGAGGGTGGGGTGGACCAGAGAGGGATTTGACTAAATCACTACATCTAAAATGCTATATTTTGTGTTCAACACGGCCTTACTCTCGCGTGGATATTTAGGCCTAACATTATGTGCTATAGACGAAATAGGCGAAATATATGCGATAAAGGCCTACATCTGAACATGTATCATGTGTATTGACTATCCTAGTATAGTTTTATTATATAAGTCAGAAAATACATTCTAAACACATGTTCAATGTTGATTTTATGTTGGGCCAGCGTCGTAGACGGTTGACATACATCAATTCAGCATTGTCAATCTTACAGCCTAAACATCATAGGACTACACCGGCCCAATGTTAAATCAACGTTAAATCAATATTGGGTCAGTGTATCGTGCTGACTGAGACTGCACACCATTAAGTACGATGACCCAGTTCTGGGTTCATGTTAATCCACAATCTGAGATGATGTCCAAACATTAAACAAAGAGTGGTTGTTACCATCACTGTACACATTCTGCTGGTATCTTTGTCTTACACAAAAGCAAGTCTAATTAACCTGATAACACAAGTAAAAGACGCAGATCTGATGTTGCTTTTATGCTGGGCTGTCATTCTATAGGATGGACCAACTATAACACAACACAGGTTCATCGCATGTACTGGTCATAATAATACTAGGCATATAATCATGATAATGACAACCATAACCCAGAATAGGGGAGACATAATTATATAAACTTGTCTCTCTGACTCATAGTATAGGTGCAAGGAAACCCCGAACTTGACATAGTTTTCAGGGTCAGGTGTCGGTCACCAGACATCAGTTTTTGAAGGCCTATCAAAACGCAGCAATTACAGAAGAGAGTATTAATATATATTTCAATGGGACTGGCGTTTGGGATGGTGAGATCTTAAGGGTTTTTTTCATACACTAAATTTAGACCTGATATGTAAACATAGTTTACGGTCAATGTTTTTGTCCATATGATATGATAATTCAGATAGCGAGTAGCGACTATATTTTCAAAATGGCAATATATAACAGAAAACACCACTCTGTGACAACATCTTTTTACTAGACAACAGCCCATCACATCAGAGTGATTGTTAGTCAATCAAACATTTAACTGCAAAAAATTATATCAAGAAGCAATCCTATGAATAAACTAGAAAAGGAGTTCCCGAGGTCCGGCTTTAGTCTGTTTGACAACAAATCAGTATATTGGTCTTCCTCGTGGACCAGAATCCTAAATGTCCAGGATATAGGCTAATTGAGGAAATAACCAAGAAGACAACTTCAAATATATATTCGACGTGAATCCCTTCCACCACCATCGCCGGTGCTTACCAACATTCATTCAATACTTGCCTACAATGTATCTCGTACAGAGGATGTAGGCCTACCCACCAAATTCCGGTTCAATGTTGGGCCAGCATTGCAGCCCATTGCTGGTTCAATGCCGGTCAATCGGATACTTTAAAAGAGCAACATGGCAGAGTTGTTGACATAAGATATTTTTGCGCTTTCCAAAAGCTACATTTATGTTGGTATCAAGGGAATATACTGTGTAACTTGGTCCTAATATGAACCATTGAGGACAAGAGTTTAGCTCAGGTAAAAATAATATTATGTTCCCAACAAACTATAAGATGATCCTTTACAGCTGGAACGAAAACATGTACATGTATTTATTTACATAACTATACACAAAAAGCTGCATACAAGGTATATTATAAATATAGTTGATCTTATCCATCAATCAATATTTTAAGGTAGCTGACATTTATATTTAACTATAATTCCACATACACGTCATGTCAGCAATGTCAGGCAATAACCTGATTATTATCATGATTATGAAATGGCCGGTCGTTCAATTTGATTTTATGAAATTTTGTGTCATTTACTTATCTTGTAAAAAAGGCAAAATAGCTGGACCTTGTATCAAAAATGTAAGGCTCACACAAGAATAATCCATGACAACTTTCGTGAAAAAATCTAAGATGGCTGACTAAGCTATTGCAGACCCATGACCAGCTTCTTGAAAATTGGGTTTATTTTACTACATGTTTGAATTGTTTGGAGTAAGGGGGTAACGTTAATGTTCCCAATTCTGCTACAAAGATTATTGAAATTGTGTCAATTTCATGCAAATCAGTGCCTTATATTGCACCTTTTTGAAAGGTGGACATTAGAAAAGGAGGGGACTCCTACCCACCTTGATATTTGGTCTGCATTTTTATTGCCCTGGTTTATCTTATTATCTCGGAAATATGGCATTATAGCTAAAACATTTTTCCAGAATAAAATTTCTGCTGTATTTAAGGATATCACATGTCAAATTTCAGAGGTCTATGTAAAATTCAAAATGGCTGACTGGTGGCAATTTTTTTTTAAATTTTGCACATGCATCAGAAACCTTGATACTTGAGTGCCGATATCAGTATTGAATGAGCGGTTTTGTGAAATTAAAGGAAGTACGTCGTCACGACTGCGCCGGTCACAATATTGCTATTTTACGGGCTCCGTAATTTACTAAGTAAACACTGGGAGGGAAATCTGAAGTCGCGTGACTATGACGACACCAAGCTTTGAATCCAGGGGGAAAAATGGCCGACATTGGAGGCAAGTTGAACAGATTTCGAATTAAGCCATGTTTTTCTGCGAGTGAGCGTAAAAGAAGAAGAAAAGTATATGTAAATAGGCCAGTACGTCGTCAGGTTTAGATCGGTACCGCTATAGACCGCTGGAATGACACGAAAAAGACACTTGGACCTTGGTCAACTGACAGAGCGTCGCAGTGCATTTGAATGATGTTGTGATTTGGTTTGGCGACACGACGTCGACGACAATAGTCTGTCACATCTTTCTTGACAGTATTCTACGATAGAAGGTAAGTTAGCGACAATGGATACAACTTTTGACTATTTTGTTTCGAAAGAATCTAGATTCTACTTCCAAGTCTAACAGTAACAATAAACATGTCTTTATTTTCAACGAAATAGGCCTGAAAAAAGGCTAAACTCAGACTGTGGCCGGGCGATAATAAAAGTTTCTGTCAGTGTCATTCTGTCATTCATGGCATCATGCATTCATGGGCGCTAATAGACAGAAAATCCGTCTCTAGCGTAAATTTAGATGTCAGTGAAAAGCCATGAGAGGCCTGTTGCACAGGTTAGGGCGCTAACAGTTAGACCCCATAGCCTCATAGGCTTAATGTGAGAAATGGGCCTATTGAGTAACATTACCCTAACTTCCTAAGATCAGATCAGATCATAGGCCTAGACATAGTACCCTCACATAATTTTTTTTTTTTTTTTAACTTCTAGTCTATGACCAGTCTAGGCCCCTAGTATGAGTATGACACAATTAATTATATTAAGGTTATCGATTTCTCTGTCATTTCTGAACCGATTTTCTTGCATAGGACATTCCAAGTTAGGCCTATGGCTATGTGAGTATGTCCTAACAGTAACATCGGTAAAAATTTCGCCAAATTATATTCAATATTTCAAAAGTTAGACCATTTGACATGTAATAAAATTCCAGAATTAGTTATACCTGCCCTCAGATTAACTTGTATCGCATGTTTTTCGCCGATTTTTAAGTCAAGTCTCAACTGATTTTGATGAAATTTTGCAAGGACTGTTTTCCAGTCACGCGGCAACTACCGTATAAATTTTCATAAAAAAAAATTACATAGTTTAAAAGTTGAACCCCGGTCACCATTTGACATGTAGTGAATTTGTAATTACGACGTCCCTCTATAAACCCATTGCACTGGTTAATATAAGGTTCGTTTTTTGCATTACGTGCCAGATGGTCTAACTTTTTAGCTATACAATATTTTTCGATGAAAATTTCAAGGTAGTTGCCGCATGACTCGAAAATAGGCCTTGCTAAATTTCATCAGAATTGACTTAGAAATCGGCGAAAAACATGCGATACAAGTTAATTAGTTAATTAGTGTAATTAATGGGTTCACAGAGGATCCATGTCATATCTTCTATTTACTAGGGCTATACATGTCAAATGAGCTAACTTTTGTAATTCTGCATATAACTAAAAATACGATGTTGAGGGAAGCATAAAATATGTACCAAGAAAATTTTAACCCGAAGTTTTGAATAGCAGCTGAGAAAATTGACTGTACATAGCTAGACTATGTACATACAATCTAGCAGTAGGCCTATAGGCCCATGGCTATAGATCCCACTGTTATTTCAAATGTTCAGGCTTTGATCCTCTGACATTAATGTTTCATTTGGCACTTGGGATCTAAAAGTAGGAAAAAATAGTTTAAATTGTTTGTGCTGAAAACAGTGGCCTATTTTAACTGAAATGACAGCATAATATTGGATGTACATGTATTTTCCTTTGCCAACCCCCTTCGTGCTGAGTGAGGGGGAGGGGGGAACTCAAGACCCCCCCCCCCCACTCCCTGTTGGAAACCCAGAAGTTGAACCATTTTGCAAGATATTTACATAAATATAGGCCCTACTACACCAACTTTCCTCCAGAAACGTTGGGTGGGGGTACCGAAAAGGGTGTGGGTGTTCATCCTTGAAAAAATAGGGTTTTAAATTATCATGCTTAAAATAGTATATGTGCACAAATGTGGCCTAAAGTCATGAAAATCCCATTTATTTATTATTTTTGAGTATAAGGCCACTATGTTTTTTTCTCTGTTT
This sequence comes from Flabesymbios commensalis, assembly GCA_964017125.1. Taxonomy (NCBI): domain Eukaryota; kingdom Metazoa; phylum Annelida; class Polychaeta; order Terebellida; family Flabelligeridae; genus Flabesymbios; species Flabesymbios commensalis. The sequence continues at coordinate 55,050,116 of OZ024911.1, forward strand.
TAGATGAGCGCGCGCATTATATTTAGGCCGCGCATTACCAAAAAAAAACATAGTGTTTTTTTCTGCCCAGGCGCGCATTGAATTGTTGCCGATTTTTGAAAAAAAACATTTAATTTTGGTAGATAACAAAAACATTCCGAAAAAAAACAAGTTCATTTAATGAAATAAAAAACTTCTTTCCAGCTATGTTTTTTTTGCTTGTTTTTTCGTCGCCCTCATTAAAGGGACTGGCCCAGGCTAAAATCATCAAAAAATCGGTGATTTTATTTCGGGTTCTTAATATGACCATATGATGTAAACATGTACATAGACTAGAACTGCAAATTTTTATAATTTTTGTGCTGCGCATTCATCAGTTAGACTAGATATAGAGACGAAATTCCCGCATTTCCTATTTTTGACATGGTTGTCAATAATTACAAATCAGGAATTTCGTCTCTATATCTAGCCTAACTGGTGAATGCGCAGCACAAAAATTATAAAAATTTGCAGTTCTAGTCTATGTACATGTTTACATCATATGGTCATATTAAGAACCCGAAATAAAATCACCGATTTTTTGATGATTTTAGCCTGGGCCAGTCCCTTTAACTTTATTTAAAATAGGTCAATTTTTATTTATTTCGTCGCTCTCATTACCTTTTCCAGAATTTGTCCAATGTTTTTTTTATTTGGTCGCCCTCATTAACTTTTCTGAAAATAGTTGGAATGTTTTTTTTTTCTCAAATGTTTTTTTTACCACCCTCCCTCTTTAGATTTTCGATTTTTTCTGATCTAAAACAGAGAAATAAAAACCAGTGGCCTAAGCCTGACAACCCTGACAGTTTAACACAATTAGAATAAAATTCAGTCTGTCTGCCTACATAGTGTATTCATGAGCAAAGGTTCATTGTAAGCTACGTCCACAATCACTGCAGTATCTGAAAGTAAACTATACATGCAGGCCAATATAAGAAATTTGAATGACAATAAATAATATAATGTAATTCTGATTGATATTTAAAGTGAATCTTAATGAGTCCACAGCCATAATGTTTCCACCCGGTTTAACCCTTAAAGCGCGGGAAACAATTTGAGACATCAGATTCTGAAGTCTAAATTTGATCCCAGCACTGTAATCTTGAGTAAAAAAAATCATTTGATCTGCAATGTAAAGGTAAAAATATTTATAATGGCTGTAGACTCATAACATATATCAAATGAAGCTGGAAGAGCTAACTAAAACATTTATGATGATTTTAAATTGAAAAAAACCCTTTGGTCCCCATGGCTTAAACAACATTATTTAAGCGCTTTAAGGGTTGACTAACTCAAATGTACTGAAAATAATATACAGTGTACATGTACATACATGTACTGATAAATAGGTAGTTGAATATTGATCATATTGATGCTCACTTATTCGCATTATCTGATTTTACTCATATTTTATGTATTTGGAGATATTCAATTTTCATGAATATAAATCTATGAAAATATTCTTAATTATTTTAAGATGACAATGTAAATAAATAATTTAGCAGGGCAAGTGTTATAATTATTGTTTGTTTATTGTTTGTGGAATTGTATATTCCAGTTATGAAATAATAATCAGCTTCTTTCTTTGTCATTTATTTTTTTATCAAGCTCTACATTTTTTTATTTTTTGTATTGTTGTTACAAATTATGACATTTTCATTTTTCCAGTGTACTCAAGACATCTGAACAATGTGGGAAATATAGCCTGAAAATGTATTTCATAGTTCCTGAAACCACCTATTAGGCTTCTAAAACAGGGAGAGAAATTGAACTTATAAATTGGATGTAGGCTATCCGGTGAGTAGGCCTAAATGTAGTGCAGTTATTCCTTGTTTTTTTGTACTGGCAGCTGACAACTTCTCGGACAAAACATAGCTGAAGTCAGATTATTATATTTTTAAATAAATAAATTTTAACAGAAATCTTTAAAATGAACTGATGTATTTCATAGTTCCTGAAACCACCTATTAGGCTTCTGAAACAGGGAGAGAAATTGAACTTATATATTGGATGTAGGCTATCCGGTGAGTAGGCCTAAATGTAGTGCAGTTATTTCTTGTTTTTTTTTGTACTGGCAGCTGACAACTTCTCAGACAAAACATAGCTGAAGTCTGATTATTATATTTTTAACTAAATAAATTTTAACAAAAATCTTTAAAATGAACTGATGAATGCTATATTGCTAATTTGTTTTCCACAATATCAATGCAGGGTTCCCACTCACCTGGAAAACCTGGAAAAAATTCCATGCATGGAAAAATCATGGAATTTTAGAAAAAGGACATTTTCATGGAATTTTGCTTCAGTTATCCCCATTTTTTCAATATCAGAATAAATTTTGCAGAATTTATTCTTTGCACAAGTGTTCCTTTCTAATAGCCTGATATTTGACTACTGGTGGTTGCATATATATGTGCCCAAATCTTTTGACGTACAAAAACAATTTAGGCAAATGATAACAATCTAGGTAAATTACACATGCAGCCAAAACGGAATTGAGCCCTATTTTATTTCCTGGAAAAATAACCTGGTATCATTGAAAAATCATGGAAAAATCATAGGATTTTGTTTTCAGTTTTGAGTGGGAACCCTGTCCATGTAATGATTTTGATTGTGCACATGGCTACATTGCAAAAATAATGTAATTATTATTGATAATTATGGTAATTAAATAATACTTTCAACTGATCGCTGCATTGCTGCATCTTCTTCTAGGATTGCCATGCCACTACTTAAGTACAATTATGTCTCATAATTTAGCCAGCTCTTCTTTAATACTTTTGTTAATTATAAATATCAGTCCTGGAGATGCCAAAACATATCAAATGTAAAATACCCTGACAGTGCCTCCTGTACACATGTGTACATTTGTTTCTCCTATTTTAGACATTACTGGGTTTTTTTTCTAAAAATGAGTAACCAGTGCTGCACAAACCACACTATAAATGTTTTTAAAGAATATAACCACCTTTACTGATCCTTAGAGGTGAGCACTAATATACCATAACCAAGGACATCGTGATCCATCCATGCGTTAAGTTTTCTGCAATTAACAGATTGAACATTCTTCTCACTTACTCATAATCAAATGAATTTTTAATTGTATTGTTTAAAAAAGCATAGGCTATATCACAGTCAATAATGGCCACAAGTCCCTGATTTTGTTCGAGTTTACATTTTTTCTCAGGGCATATATCACTTCTGAAGCCGCACTTTTGGGTTATAGTAATGGTCTACCTACATGTATCTAGCAAGGTTTTCCAGATTTTATGCATACTACCTTGACTACGGTTAATAATGACCGAAAGTTGGTCATTTTGCATTTGATTGGGTTTAAATTTCTCAGAGCATTCTCATATATGCATTCCTGAAACCACACATTTTGTTTTAAAACAAAAATTAGTATTAAATACAGTAATGTGTGTATATAAATACATGAATGTATGCATGTAGATACAGTAAAATAGTCTAGCTATCTGGCACAGTCATCCAGATACATGTACCAACAACATTGAAAAAAATAGGCTATTTTGGTGGATAGATGTAGATAAAAAAGTAGGTCAAAAGGCCTGGGGTGATATGAAGAAAATCAGCAGCAGGATGGAGATGAGAAAGAGGGAATGAAGGACAGAGAGAGAGAAGGAGAAAACAAAGTAGAAGAAGAATAAGTACAAAAAAATTAAAAAAAATAAGGATAGGATAATTATAGGAAGAGGAGGAAAGGAGAATTGAAGGAGGATGAAGAGGAGGATCATGAAAGAATGAAGAGGGAAAGAAAAATAGAAATATGAAGAAAAGGATAAGGAGGAGAAGGCGGGACATTGAAAATAAAGAAAAAAAGAAGGGGAATGAGGAGGAAGAAGTGGAGACTGAGGAACAGAAAAAATTGAAAGAAGAGAATAAAGGAGAAAGAAAAGAGGAAGACTACATGAAGGATAAGAAAAACAAGAAGAGTATACTGTGATGCTAATGAAAGAAAGTAAATAGAAGCAGGATGAATGAGGGAGGAGAAAGGGTAGGTAGAGGAAAAGGAGAATGAAGGAATGGGATGGAGAGATAAATGGAAAGAAGAGGGAGAGAAGAAGAAGATGGAAAACGAGAAGAAGAGTGAAGAAAGTAAAATATAGAAGGATCCATGATGGAGAGAAGCTGGAGCAGTCATCCAGATACATGTACCAACAACATTGAAAAAAATAGGCTATTTTGGTGGATAGATGTAGATAAAAAAGTAGGTCAAAAGGCCTAGGGTGATATGAAGAAAATCAGCAGCAGGATGGAGATGAGAAAGAGGGAATGAAGGACAGAGAGAGAGAAGGAGAAAACAAAGTAGAAGAAGAATAAGTATAAAAAAAATAAAAAAAAATAAGGATAGGATAATTATAGGAAGAGGAGGAAAGGAGAATTGAAGGAGGATGAAGAGGAGGATCATGAAAGAATGAAGAGGGAAAGAAAAATAGAAATATGAAGAAAAGGATAAGGAGGAGAAGGCGGGACATTGAAAATAAAAAAAAGAAAGAAGGGGAATGAGGAGGAAGAAGAAGTGGAGACTGAGGAACAGAAAAAATTGAAAGAAGAGAATAAAGGAGAAAGAAAAGAGGAAGACTAGATGAAGGATAAGAAAAAAGAAGAGGAGTATACTGTGATGCTAATGAAATAAAGTAAATAGAAGCGGGATGAATGAGGGAGGAGAAAGGGTAGGTAGAGGAAAAGGAGAATGAAGGAATGGGATAGAGAGATAAATGGAAAGAAGAGGGACAGAAGGAGAAGATGGAAAACGAGAGAAGAGAGAAGAAAGTAAAATATAGAAGGATCCATGATTAAGAGAAGCTGGAGCAGGATGGAATGGGGAGGAAAAGCAGAATGGAGGAGGAGGAGTAGAAGTAAGATGGAAGAGAAGGAATGAAGAAGAGGAAAAATGGAAGAGGATACATAGGAGGAATTGGAAGAGAAAGAACAAGAAGATGGAAGAATTAGAAAGAAAACTAAAAAGGACTAGCTGGGACTTGACCGGAGTACCGAAATATCACTGCTCTTGTTGCCGTGCAGATTCATTCTAAATATGTACCTTTTTCAATTGAAATGTTTTAATTTCGCTAATGTATTGTTAGTGAGTCCTTCATTTTCAGTGTATTCTTTTCAAATTTGTGTATTGTTATTATTACTATTATTAGTAATCTCTGGAAATAATAAATTGGCTAATTAGCAAGATAGCAAAGATGGCTGCAGTGGAAGGTGGAGGTTCTCATATTTGCCACGCAAATATAACATCCAGTATAAAGGATTAAATAACAATATGATTATTCATCCTTTCTTCACAATTTTTTTATAAACTTTCTCTTATTTGTCACCTTTCTACAGTCACCAACATTCCTCCAATCTTAATATCCTTTATCGAAACACTTGTTTTAATACATTTGAAAATGGGCTAATTTTCATTTCAAAGATGGTTTAAAATTACATTTCCTTATATATATCAATGTAAACCCTGCCAGGGGGGGGGACGCTTTTTGTTTTTGTACGGTTTTGTCCGTCGCCGCTGGCACTGCAGCCACGTGTGGCCGCACCCGTAATTTCTTACCCAGATAGATCTACAAAACCGCTTCTCGAATTCATACGGTGTTCCAGATACTGATAACTAAAATCATGTCCCAAGCTGCATCAATTTTTCAGGAAGTTTTAAAAAAAAACCCGGGTCATGTCGGCCATCTTTGCTCCTTTTTCGTCAAATTAGGACCTTGTCACCCTGATAACTTCAAAGCTGCTTATCCGATATACTCAATATTCAACACACTGCATAGTAGTAATAATTCCTAGAGTAAGTCAATTTTTCACAAAGTTTGGGGAAATATCTGGGTCATGGCGGCCATCTTTATTCTTTTTGACACAAAATTTAGCACCTTGTCATGCCCTAGAGCTGCTAGCATCTGCCTCAAAGTATATTACTTGATAATTACATGTACAAATTGATTATCTGGAGGGATTATAAATAATTTACAATTTTTATTTGAAAAGTGTCAGGGGGAGCCTTCTTGGGTGTTTACATGATAAATATGTACATCTAGTTTCTCTCTCTATATATAAATATAAAGAATTCACTGAGCAGTCAGTATGCCGAAGATCTGATTTTCACCAAAGTTTTCTTGAGCATTTTATGATTTATTAAGTCTCCACCCACTATGTGGTGTGGACTTATTGTTTTAGTGCTGTCTATTGTTCTTATTATTATTATTATTATTCAACAATTTGACGACGTAAACGCTCTCCAGTCGCCAATATTTATCCGATCTTCGCAACTTTTTTCTGAACACTCTCTGATGGATTATCCTGTTAAATTTCGAAAATCAGCTAATTTGCATATCCAAGATGGCCGCCATGCATATCCGATATCGATGATCGACGTAAACGCTCTCCAGTCGCTAATAGTCATACGATCTTTGCGATTTTTTTCCTGAACACCCTCTGTCTGAATGATTATCCTGCCTGAGTTCGAAAATCAGCTAATTTGCATATTCAATATGGCCGCCATGGGCTAATTTGCATATTCAAGATCGACGTAAACGCTCTCCAGTCCCCAACATTCATCTGATCTTCGCGATTTTTTCCTGAACACCCTCTGATAGATTATTCTGACTGAGTTCGAAAATCAGCTGATTTGCATATCCAACATGGTCGCCATGGGCTAATTCGTATATTCAAGATCGATGTAAATGCTCTCAAGTCGCCAATGTTCATTAGATCTTCGCAATTTTTTTTCTGAACACCCTCTGATGGATTTCCCTGGTTGAGTTCGAAAATCAGCTAATTTGCATATCTAAGATGGCCGCCATGGCACTTATGTTATATAGCCCATCGTTACTGCATTGGCAATAAACTTTTAATTGTGGAAGGTGGAGACTTTCATATTTGCCATGCAAATGTAAGATATCTAGTTACTACTGATTTGAAAATAGGCTAATTCGCATATCCAATATGGCCACCATGGCACTTCTAATATTGGCTATAAACTTTGAAATTGTAGAAGGTGGAAATATTTGTCATGTATCTAATCATTATTATTCTTAAACAGTTCAACGACATAAACACTGTACAGTCCCCAATATTCGTCTGACCTTCATATTTTTTTTCTTTACTCTCTGATGGATTACCCTGGTTGGGTTTGAGTGGCTAATTTGGCTCTTTTTTATAACATGACATCTTACTAGCATAGACGCTGTAGACATGATGGACGTCAATATTTATAAAATTTTCAAAAAATGTTGTTGTCAATTTTTGGGGGGATTATCCTGGTAAGTTTGAAAAAATTGCTAATTTGCATATATATAACTTGATCACCATGATCACCTGGGGTCTTCCTTACAAACTAGCAATTTATTATAAATTTTGTAACTATATTTTTCAAACTGATAGAAAGGGTTTAGAAATAAAAATAATGCTGAGTAACGTTGGAAATATATCTACGAACAGTTTGAAAATTTTAGGATGGACAAACTAATAATAAAAAAATATTTATGGTCGGTTCATTAAAAATAATTTGATCTTTTTCTGCTTGCAGAATGCAACAAAGCAATAAGTGAGAAGTCTGTCCTGCTACCTCAGAAGGTTGCTAGAAATTGTGATAACACCTGAGATATACACCATATGATATTCCAAGGAAAATGATGGGTGAACTACCAATGTACCAGCCTGCTGAGCTGTCAGAAGATTATCTACGGAGACCAAATATCCCACACATTGTTAATCCACCAAGGAAAGAGATCAGAGAACCCATTTCATGATTTTGAGTAACGTTGGAAATATATCTACGAACATTTTGAAAATATATCAATTGACCCGGAGTACCGAAATATCACTGCTTTTGTTAAGAAAGAAATATTCCATTTGTAATATTTTTTTGTTTTGTTTACTGTATATCTGGTAATATTAGCGAGGTTTTTTTTTTAAGTTCATCAAAATATACGGGTCATATCTGAAAAACATCTGGGTCAGGACTAGGAATTACAATTTTAGAGGAATGCCAACAGAGCACTCACTTGCTTATGTTTTTAATTGTCTGTCTGAAAATTTATGTGGCCACCCGGAACTGTATTTACAAATAATTATAACAAACATTAATTCTAAAAAATGGCATAGGAAACGGACGGTGAAGTGATAATAATAATCAATCAGCAACTAGTGTGTGCCCTAATTTTTAGCCCTATACTTTAGCCCTCTCTCGGTGGCAGATAGCCTGTGTTGATTCAATTTTGCTCCAGATACCGATGTTGCATCACTAACAACTTGGCATCAAAAACAACCACTTTAGTGTCATGTTTCATGTTAACTCGCCGCCTTCTAATGTGGCCACAACATCCATACCCTGACACTCACCCTGATATCTCCAGAACTTTTTTTTCATTCACCCTGTATTTAACTTACTAAATACTAGTATAAATTCCTAGGCTGCATAATTTTTTCAGAAAGTTTAGAAAAATATCTGAAAAATATCTGGGTCATGGCTGCCTTCTCTAACTTTTTTTCATCAAATTCAGACCTTGTCACCCGGATTTCTATAAAACTGTGCTTCTTTAGTATCCCCGCCCGTAGGGGAAGGAGGATTTTAATCGCGCCAGGATTCCGTCAGGCGTTACGTTTTCTTGTGGCCGCAAAAACTACTGGTCAATTTTTTTTTTTTAATTTTTAACATTTAAAGCAGCATGGGGATGTGCAAGTGATGTCGTCCCTGCACGCGCCGTTTCCGCCGCCGCACACGGTTTTTTGGCTACTACACCAACATGGTGCAACAGATTGAATTCATAATTGAATTATTCATACAAACATTCAAACCCTCCTGGCACTTTTTTTACCCAAGGTCAAAGGGTCAAAAAAATTCTTGTTAACGCCATAACTTGAAAAATAATAATTGGATCTCTCCATTTTTTTTACTTGAAGTTACCCATGAGCACGGAGATCACATGATTAGATTTTCAGCTTTCCACCAATAATCAAAATGGCCGCCACCTGGCCATCATTATTTCTTTTTCGACTTATTTTTATTTCCGAATCCCCTTGAAACCTGGTACCGGTATATAGGTTTTCAGGGTCCGCGAATCTATTGGCATTGTCCTTTTTCATGTGCGATCCAAACTCTTGATATAGCGGCCATCTTGATTTTATCATTGATCTTCTATTATTGGCATAACATATGTTGGAAACGGTTGTGTCAGATTTGTGGACATTTCGCGTCAGTGCATCAGCCAAGTGTGTTTGAGTGATTGCACAGTATTTTGAGTGAAAATTATACAAATTTTGCAATCACGTTCCCCACGGTATAGAGATGTGCAGGTGTTTTTTCAATGTTTTACTGAAATTCGAAGTTGATGAACTTCATAATTTTTTGTGGTCGCAAAAACGAAAAATTGAAGTCATAAATAATTCACATTTTACAATAACCATCTGGAAATGTGCAGGTGATTTTACTGAAATTTAAAATGGCCACGACAAGTGAACTTTTTAATATTTGTGACCGCAAAAACTGTTAGCCTAATTTATGGCCGGGGATGTTATAGGACTTCAGGCCTCTTGCTCACCCAGTGTTCAATATGTATATATATACTGGAGAACCCTAGGGAAAATATCCTGAGCATTGTAGCCATCTTTAATTGTTTTTAATTAAATTAGGAGACTGTCACCCCGATAACTAAAATTCTTACGCAATAAACTCAATACTCAACTTATATGATACTAGGATTAATTCCTAGACTGCATCAATTTTTCATTAGGTTCATAAAAATATACGGTCATGGTGGCCATCTTTAATCTTATTTCATCAAACTTGGACCTTGTTACCGTGATAACTTCAATGCCAATTATGATATATAAATACCCAGTATTTGACATACCAGAGATGCCAGTTTGGAGATTTTTATGATACTGTATGACCTAAAAATGTTTTTTTTTCAACTTAAAACGTGTTTTTTCGACTTCAAAAAAAAGTAAATCCGGATTTTTTCCCATGACCCACTGGAATCTCTGCATACTGGATGGTAGTATTATTTCCTAGATTGCATAATGTTTTGGAAAAGATCAGAACAATTTCCAGGTCATGGGGGTCATCATTAATCTTCTTTCGTCAAATTATGACATTCTCACCCTGATTACCTCAAAGGTGCTTGTCTGAGATATAGCCGTATAGAAGTCTGCCATATAGGTTTTTGCTTGATACATTTAATATAACTTGGTATTCATAAATTAATTATATGCTGACATAAAAAAACTTAGTGAAAACTTATATTTTAAAAGTGGCCTCTTCGATGTACTAGTTACGTTAACAGTTATTTCTTGTTATTTATAAAACAGGTGGATGTGTATCACTATTCACTAATTTCTTTATTTAGCTAAGTAATTTTAATGTTATAACTTTTGCTAGAAAAAAATATTCTATTTGTAATATTTTTTTGTTTTGTTTACTGTAGATCCGGCAATATTAGCGAGGTTTTATTTTTCGCGAGGAGGACAATTTAAAAATCTTGCGAAAATTATTTTTATACTAGCGCTACTATCATCTAAATTGATAATTCGCAAATTCTAGACTTCACGAAAAGTTCCAAAATCACGAATTTGCGAACATCTAAACGAATTACCAGATCTACAGTACATAAGATTTTTATTTATATGTAAGCCTACATTTAATGGGGAGTCAAAATGTTTAGGTTGTTTTTCAAATACATCTAAATTATTTTCATCGCTTAGTTTATTGTACCGGGTACTGGAAATGTTGCAAATAACACGCCTCTGAGCTAGGGACACCTGAGAATTTAGACGTGCTAGAAGACTTTCTTTTCATTTCAAATAACGCTGAAAATGATTGCCCCGAAGAAGTGACAAACTGTATATAGTATATAAAATATAGGCCTACAGGGCTATGAAAGAGAATAAAAAAAGTTGTTTATATGATTTTACTTGTTTTGATAATATTCATTTTGCAAAGCAGAGGGGTTGATAAATACCTGAGTGGTTATGCTCTAACTAGTTGTCTGCTAATGGTGGCAGATATTTTTCCTTTTGTGAATTGGTAGAGTAACCATAGTTTAAATGTTATCAAATGATATTTAATAATCAGTTAATGTAGAGTAGATTTGATTTAAAATAAATAAATTTAATCATAGGAAAAAAAATATTTTTTGTAATTATGCATGTTTTCTAATACAGACAGAACTTGATAAATTAATTCAATTATATAAATAATTTGCTTGCTTGTTTAGACAGCCTAAATGTACACTCAGCCAAGATTATGTGGGCATACTAGGCCCTACTAGTTTTTAAAATTCGACATCCCTCCACTATCTTGATAGCAAGCTACACGATGTTGTTTAGCTTCGGTGGAAGCCCGGGGTGGAGGGAAATGAGAAGGGGAGTATGGACTAATATAATTTCATAAACAAAGATAACATTTAAAATTCTGATGGAAGATGGCATTCTTGAACCGATCAGCTTTTTAGTAGTGGAGTAGATTACAAACTAGAAAAAGTTGTTCGGAAACGAACACGAAAGCAGCCTTCCGTTATCACTCGACCAATATTTTGAAATTGTTTGCTAAAAAAAAATTTAATTGGCCGACTGGCGGCCATTTTTGATTTTTTAGTGTGAAATTTGTCATTCTTTGTTGAGAGATTACATTTTATTTTATATTCATGGTCCAGTCGTTTTGCATTTCTTGAGTTAAGTAAATATTACAAAATTCGAAATGGCCGCTGAACGGCCATTTTACAATTGTTTGATCCTAAAAGTTAATTAGGTCATTGGCTGACATAGCTGAACATATTTGCCAAATTAAAAGATCTGATGGCAACTTTTTCCTGAAATGTGCTAACAAACATTTCTTCGTTAGTGGCCATAGTAATTAAAGGGTTGATGATATGGGGATCAAAGTGTCACCAAAACAATTCCCAGTGGTATGTGATGGCTATGTGAAGTATGAGAAAACAGAAGTTGATAGATTAGTAGCTATCTTGAAAACAAATAACTGCGGCGGCGGTCCGTGTGGAATACAGTAAGCAGCCCTCCTCGGCTTGTGCTGGTTAGTTCTCAAACAGGAGTCTAGAAAAAATAATAATAAACCCACATTATGAGCTGACTGATTATCATCGTTAGAATCCCCTTCACATCCGGTCTGTATGCTTACATGCCTTATCCCTCGTGTTATATAGGCCTATACATAAAATCTGAACAAGACTTGGGGTTTAATGTCGTAAAAACAGGGTCCGGGACATTTGGACTGGACATGGCCGATTACACGTGTTCTTACATGAACAGAAAAAGGTTTGGCTAGAAAATGGTTTCAAACCAGCCATTATCGGAATTATATAGATGAAAACGTGCAGTCCTGTTAAAATAATAACTAGGACTATCGCCGGAGCAAGGAGATGGCACAGTGGAGCATACATGGCATACAGAATAAGTCTGTGATGGCAGGCCTAGCGCATACACACCCCTCACATAGGCTTATACAGTGCTCCCTTTATGGTAGGTTGTTCAGGCTGGCAGGAATCGGTTACTATGCCAACTGCACCCTCCTTACGTCAGGAGACTACAGTAGCATGTATGTAAACACCCCAAATTGACAGATGGAGTCTTGTACAAGTTCGTAGTCTGTATTTGGTTAGGCATTCATTCATATTAAAATGTAGAAAGAGGCCTAGCTGGCATGTCACAGGCAATGCCTACCGGGCACAGACAATACCTAGCTGTTAGATCTATTTATTTTACATCAATTTGATAGTTTGAAAATAACCGAAAAATGTCATTATTGCATTAGGAAATAGTAGTAGGCCTAGTAGGTTTATTATCTTTTAATAAATCTAACATCATCTGGCTCATCTATTTCCGATTTAGTTATGGTGTGTAAGACTAATAGGCTCAACCCCCGGGCTGAACCTAAGCTCCCACCTACAAAACCGTTAGGCCTATGGTATTACACCTGCAATTATCTGCTGTCCAATGTACAGATGCTTTAATTCTTTTTTATCCGGTATAACCTACATGCCGCAACAGTTTACCATAATTGAATAAAAACACGTGGCATTGCCATTGTGCCCAGATTGGTTTGCTACCTCGAGTAGTCGTCAGGAAAAACTGAAGAAGAGCTGGGGGCGAGATCGTGGTAATTGTAGTGTGGTTGTCTAGCCTGATACTCAGGGATCTGATGTTTGTAGCTCTTGGTATCGTGTCTAGGTTTCAGAGCAATTGACACTTGTCGGAAGGCCCGGGCAGCCCGGCTATAAGGCTAGCTAACTAAACAAACAAACATTGGGGCTGTCTAGCTGACTGATTTCTTTCATTCATTTTGTGGCTTCCCTCGATCTAAAAATAGATAGTCAACAACACAAAACAATAAAACAATAACAACAACCTATTGTTGACAAAACGTTTGCGCATGCCGGAATGAGACGACTTAGAACCTTTAATATAAACTGTGTTTATACACAACATTTTTTAGCATGTTGTTACTCATGACAAAATGTGGAAATATTACATAAAAAATTGCCAACTGATGGCTAGAGACGGCTGCTTCAGCGTTTGTTTTCTAGTTTTAACATAAAATGTCACATTCGTCCCCCCTCGATTTCAGAAATCAAACCTATTTATTGGCCTATTGATCAGGAGTTCTCAGTTCAATTAATATTATTACGTGAAAGAATTACATTGTTAGTCCCCTGATTAAGAGCACATGTTCATAATATTGTTTCTCAGGAATATAATGATTATTAAAAAATACATAATTTGCTGCCAAATTGATGTCATTCACACCATTACTGTGGCAGCATAATTATGTTCACAGGATTTTCAGTAATAATTGTGTGATTTTTTCTCAATTGAAATGCTGCCTGTTGATGAAAAAAATGTTTGTAGTTGGTCTGGGATAAATACAAAAACATTTTTTGTGTGCAATTGTGTCACATCCGTCCCCCTCCTACCATCATTCGACAAATCATTTTTCCCAAAGATTCTGCTATGACAATTGACTTTTTAAGTGTAGTCCCATAAAATATACACATTGGCCCTTCATCTCTGAAATTTTGATGGATTTTTGAACTTTTTTTTTGAGTTGTGATGCTAACCAATTTGACCACTTTTCGTGCAACAGGCCATATATGGTTACTATAATGTTTGCCTGCCGTACGTAGTAGGCCTAATGCAATGTAACCTAGCCATGATAATCAGATAATAGGGCTTTGTAACAGTGACATAGCGCAAATACCTGAGGGAGATAATTTAACCCAGTTAAAAAACAATTGCACACAGAACAGGCTGACTTTGTACCTTGCAGTAGGCTAGCTATGCCTATCATTTCGTGTATAGCTATCATCTAGGCCAAGACTTCAGTAGCTAATATTAGACTATTTGAGCGTTAAAATTAGACTTAAAATTCATTTTTTTAACTTTTCAGGCCTGAATTAACCATCTTCCATCCAATACAAGCACCGACTTACTGTCGCACTGATCGACTTGTAAGTGTATGAAGATTACCTGAGATGAGTGATAAATTGTAAAAAATGTCATATGGAGTCTACTGTTAAAACAGCTTCACGAAAAAAGTGTAAAGAATTAAGTTACATGTAGTTTTAATCAGGAGCTTTAAAGGGTTAATTAAGTGAAGGTTCTTAAATGCGGATGCGCCTACCGCAAGCCTTTTCTTATTAGCAAAAGGAAGAATTTATAATTAGGAAAATAAAATGCAAATACTTGTCGTATGAAGAGTAAAAAATAATGTTTCTAGGATGCCAATCTCCTATATTAAACGAAATTAAATCGATGTGAATTAGGACATTAATTATTGGGGTATGTTATACTATTTTTTTCACATATTCACTGAGAGCTTTGCATTGTTTTCGCAAAATATTTTTTGTAGTGGAGGGAAATTCCCACAGATGGGCATAAGTATGCTCGCAAAAATCATGGATAGTAGGCTCACCTACAGTCTCAGATAAAATGTATAATAAATGAATAACGTTTACAAACACAATCCTTGTACTTGGCAACATGATTCACTATTATATTTTTGTCTCGTGTCCAGTAAACACAAAACATTTATATAACATTTGTACAATGCTGGAATAGTGTCTAAGGTGTTGGGCCGACGTTGTACAAATAATATACAAATGTTTTGTGTTCACTGGACACGAGACAAAAATATAATAGTGAATCATGTTGCCAAGTACAAGGAAACTGCATCTAAAAGTAGTCAGAAATACGAAAAAGTTCGGGGGTAGGCATTAGCGGATCAAGAGATGGGGCCGGGGTGGTCAATTACCAGCTCAATTATGTCTCCAGAAATTAATCTCAAGTGCACCCAGAAACAACAAACAACAAAAAAATCCTATGGGGGGCTCACAGCGCCCCCAAAACCACAGCTGCTGATCGCTCGCCACATATTCACAAGCAAATTGACATTAAGATATATACTAATAAAAGCATTACGTGCGTACACCAAAATAATTCCTGGCTACGCCCCTGAGCTGATTAGCAAAATGGTTCCAATCAATGATTTTTATGATCCATACAATCATATACATTGATGGTGTACTCTATTGGCTTAAATATAATTTTTTTTTATAGTTTTCATGTGTTGTTTATGTTAGTTTATTGTTGGGCCAGCGTTGCAGACGGAGGACCAGCAATAAACCAGCGATTACTGCTAGAGCTGTGTCAGTGTCGTCACGTGCCAAAGGCACTGGACCAACGTTGGGACAACGCTGGCAGCAAGTGAGAGAGATATAGAAACATCGAATACTATCACAGTGTGGCTACGCAGTGCCAATGTCAGTCCAGTGCTAACAGCACTGAGCCAGCATTGGCGCAACGCTGGCGTTGACGGGCCAACACTTCCATCGTTGAGCAAGTCACCACGACACGTTGTCACTCACCAACGTGTCACCGCGTTGGTGAGTGAGTGACAATTCACAAGCCATGTATGTCACGCATTCACATGAACACTTATAGATAACAGATTAATAATTTTCACCAACAAACAAAAACTCACAAAACATCAAGAAAACAAGCATACACTCCAATACACAATTTCACAAACCATCATAACAACAAGACAAAATAACAGATAGGATTCAAACACCACAACGAATCCTGGTGGCTCTGCAAAGAGACAAATTCAAAACAACCAAATTTGTTAAATTTCACAAATTAAGATGAGACGCTATAACTTCTAGGAACTTTCTATTTTTCAGATTATTAACTTCAGACACTTTCAGACCATTCCACTCAAATTCATTCAAAACTACATAACTCTGCCGTTTTTTCTCTGGGTATGCTGGAGTATGGTGACGGCACACGGACAGTCGGGCAAACAACACAAGGTAAATTGATCACATTTGATTCAAAATTTAACATTCCTGATTTCTAATTATTGACAACCATGTCAAAAAAAAGAAATACGGGAATTTCGTCTCTATATCCAGCCTAACTGGTAAGTACGCAGCACGCAAATAAAAAACTTTTGCAGTTCTAGTCTATGAACATGTTTACATCATATGGTCATATTATTAGGCTAAAATAAAATCACCGATTTTTTATGATTATAGACCTGGGCATGTCCCCTTAATGAGTAACGAAGCATGGTGACTCTACTGTCCACATGGCACAAATTATGCAAACGGGGCAACAATTGTCGCACCGCAATATAAGTCATAGTGTCTCAAGTGTCGATTTAATTGGACCATGTTTGACAACTCAACCCATAATTCACATTTTAAAAATCATTGACGCAACATGTATAGGGGCTATACTGTATTGTCCACTGTAGCTTTTTAGCATTGAGTGTAAGTAAACACATGTTGGACAGCCAAGCGCAGAACGCAATATTAAGTACTGTATAGGATCCCCAGTGGCGGATCCAGGAATTGACAAACGGGGGGGGGGGGGCGCCGATTTTTTCAAGAATTTATAAACACCACAGCCAGCCTCGTATGTTTTAGAGGGGTCCGGGGGCATGCCCCCCCCCCCCCCCGGAAAAAAATGAATCTGAGGCCTCAAATGAAGTGTTCTGGATCATATTTAGGCCTGTTTTTTTACCTATTTACGTCACAAAAAGGCACCTCGTATTATCTGATTATACATAGATGTAGAATTTAATATAAAAAAATAGCGCTCTAGTAGTAAGTTCATTGTGTGTAAAACGTATCTGTAAACGTAGGCCAGTCACCGTGTTTGGTAAGCTCGCGACGATTGTGATGCACACAGCGAACAAGATAACGTAATGCTGGGTCAAAGCTAGGACACTGTCGACAACGCTGGCCCAACATTTAAGCAGCATTGGACAGTGAGTCGTGGTACATTGTTGGTCCACCGTCTTCGACGCTGACACAACATTGTTGCAGCATTGGGTGGATGTGTCATGTTTGCTGGGAGACCCCGGACGTGAGGCGCGTGGCACCTTTGACAACCACGGACAGATAAATGACACAGTTAGTCTGCAACCAAGTCCCACTGCTCTGTTCATTTATATTAACACTGATTCAATCTAAGATCACCTTTCATGTGGGAGTGTTCTATTGTGTAGGCCTACAACGGCAGGCCTATCTGAACATGATATTTTATTAAGATGTATTGGAATGAAAGAAATGCGTTCACGAAATAAAACAAGATATTGATCACTGATTATATTTCCTATATGGCAAATTTTATACGTGTAGGCCTCAGAATGTCCATATTGCTGGGATAGCATTAACGCCTACCGCTGCTGTCGCTGTGTAGCATGTACCCTATCAGTGGTTACACCCTGACACCTTATACAGTCACACACTTCTTGTGTCTAGACAATGCGGCTAGTCTGCAAATAATTTACGGAATGTTCTTATTTGAGCACGACGATATCAAAATCTGGTATTTCTAATAGATGAATTAAAATAACATAAATTTGTAGGGAAATATAAATATTTTAAAATCTGACTGAATACATTTCATACAGTGTATATGTAGCCTATGCAGGCCTGCCAAAAAACTGTAGCCGGTGTTGCCGCCATTGAGTATCGTGTATGCAGATGTCTGTCCTGTGTTGTGTCACGGCGCTATAGTATTAGTAGAACAAGGTAATATCTATAGGCCTACATCATATTATCACATAACTGAATTCCAGTTATGTGATATTATGATGGCCCATGGACACTGCCAACATCCAAAATTTGGGGTCGTATTATCACTGATTATGGGTAGACGTTTTTCCCATCATCAGAGGCCTCACATCTTATCTTGTATTATACATGGCGTCGCACTATACGCGGGATTTGCGGTATGTCAACATGCTAATTGAATTTAAATGTGCACCAGAGACATAAATTTAATAAAAAAAATGTCTCAAATGTTTATTCAAAGGATCTGCTAAATTACAACTTTATTAGCCTTTTCATTCAGATTTTGAAAGATAAGACACGAGATACAGGATAGCTACTAGCTGATTCAACACTCCATTAGACCACTGCGACCCTCTGTTCGTCGAGGGAGCATCTAAATTAGGTAAATTCTAAAATGCTTCTGTTGCCAGGTTCCTTGCCAACCAGATATTAGCAATGAGTATTATATACTAATGGAGAATTTGGAAAGGCTAAAAGCAGTTTTTATAGAAGCTTAGATGCCTTTATCTCACGCTTAGCACCCTTCAGGTGCTAGGGTTCAGTTAGCATATTTTTATTATGTGATTAAGTCGCTATACGTGACAGCGTGTATCAAGTGTTCTGAAGATCATGTCAGCCGGCGCTCATTAAGACACGAAATCGTCATGACTTCACACAACATGCAATAAACACGTTATTCGGTCGTATTTCACGCCAGAAATGTATAAATCATATCAATTTACATTGCCTTTCATCACAAAAGCCGAATATATATTTTTAAAATTAGGAAAATTGATATTTTTGAAGATAAATGTCTTAGCCAAGACCTAAGTTGTATATTGAATAACACTGTAGAGGGCAGCTGTGTAGATGTCAGCGGTGGGAGAGAGGGGGCAGTTATACCTATACCTACCCATGTAACAGCTCCACGGCAAACACAAGACGTTGACACAGTGCTAGCCTTATGATGCCCCACCATCTAAAACGCTGGCCCAACATTAGCCCAGCATTGAACCACCCGTATATCGGCATTAACATGACAAACGTGCTACCAATGCTAGCTTAATGCTGGCCCATTGTCTACAACCTTGGCTTAGCAGTAAAACGGCATTGGGTAAAGGTCGTTTTTGCCGGGAGTCACCATAACACGATGTACTGACCCAATGTTAGATCAATGTTGGAGCAGTGTCATAGATGATGGCACAACATTTAACCAACATTGGTTCAGTGCATCATGTTGACTTACTACAAACAGCAGGGACACAGCAAACACGAGGCATTGAACCAATGTTGTTCTAATGTTGGCCCGCCGTCTTTACTGCCGGCACAACATTAAAACAAGATTGCCTCGTTGTTAACGCTTCGTGTTAGCTGGGTATATGACACTTCTGCACACAGCCAAAACCAAGTATCTGCTTATTTTATAAGTTTGCAGATACTGTCTATTGAAATAGCTCTTACAAACAAAAAGGAGGCAGTGACATCAGCGAAAAGGAAGTATGTGCTTGATTTACAAGTGAGCAAATACAGCCTTTTGGCAGCGCTATGGCAGGAAGAGCCAGTTAAAAAGCAGTAAATGACTAGTTTACCAGGCAGCAGATAATGCCTTTTGACTTGATTTGCACAGGCAGAACAGATAACGACTTCCAGTTAACGACAGACGTTTTCCCTGAAACTCAGCCTAAAAACTTGGAGACTCTGTCTCCAAGCTAAAAATCGGTGATATTATTTTGGCTTCTTAATATCGTCGCCTCGGAGCTAAAGGATCCTATTATAAAGGATCCTATCTGACACTCGTTAGAGTGGCAGATAGGATCCTTTAGCTCCGAGGCGACGATATGACCATATGATGTAAACATGCCCATAGACTGGAACTGCAAATTTTTTTAAATTTTTTCTGCTGCGCATTCACCAGTTAGACTAGATATAGAGACGAAATTACCGTATTTCTAATTTTTTACATGGTTGTTAAAAATTAAAAATCAGGAATTTCGTCTCTATATCCAGCCTAACTGGAGAATGCGCAGCACAAAAAGCTAAAATAAAATCACCGATTTTTTTATGATTTTAGCCTGGGCCAGTCCCTTTAGGCGACGAAAATGCGTCTGAGTTAAAAGACACAAACGCAGCGTTTGAAAGGCTTAAAGCAAACTTTTAAGGATCGCTCGTAACAGACGTCGGAGAGATTTTTCAAAGAGCGAATCCTCCAGGAGCCCATCGCCAATTCAAAGTCGGACACAACGACGATCAACAAATCTCCCAAAATTTAAAATCGTAACATTCTACCCAACCGACATGGAGTTGTGGTTCAACCAAATCGAAACACAATTCAGATCAGATCACGGACGACGACAAGGGCTACAGATTAACCTGTGCTGCGCTTTCTGGCGAGGTAGCGTCTGACGTCAGAGACGTGTTGCTTCAGCCTTTTCTCACACATAAATAAGGGAATCTGAAGGGCATTTTGATCGAGCGTAGAGGTTTGACTACCCTGGAGAGAGTTAATAAAGTGATCTCGGGAGAGAAAATAGGATCGGATATACCGTCTCAATTCCTCAGACGACTTCACAAGACGGCTGAATTTGGCACTACGTCAGTGGTAGGAAAAGTGGTCATTCGCCAGGCCTTTAATACAATACCTCAATACGAGCTCTTTTAGCTACTCAGCCAGACGTCACTGGAAAGTTTGGTCATGTTAGTCGACTGAGCGTTAGCTTCAGAGAACGACGTAAAAGACGTCAAACAGGGGATTGCTGAAATACAAGTCAGCAAGAGTGGGAAGCTAGCTGGACTGTTGGAAGAGATGTCTGGCATGCTCAAAAAATTAGAGACAGCCACAGCAGCAAAGAAGAAGAACTACAGACGCTCAAATACAGCTGAGAATTGTGCCTCCAAGACACCGTTCGTGCCTAATCCACAGGCAAAACCGTTTATACCTGGTAATCAAAATAATAACAGACAAGGTTTTTTCACAAACGTTCAGCAAGCTAGCCGTCCTAACGTGCCGCCGCCGATACACAGCAGAACGGTGCTGTTCAACTGATCGACACAGCTAATGCACCTGTCTGCTATTATCATCAAACGTTTGGTGATAAAGCACGCACGTGCAGAGACTCTTGCACGTTTTCTTTAAACCAGTCGGCTAGAGCAAGGTAGCGACTCTTGCATCTGGCGAAATAACAGAGACGAGACATGACTCTGCGGAAGCTACCCTTCCCACGTTATCTCCCTCTAAGTTATTATACGTCGCAGACAAACGCAACAAGTGCAAATATCTAAAGGACACGGGCGCAGCAGTCAGCGTTTTACCTAAGTATTGCGCTAGCAGGACTACAGACAATAGCTAATAACACTACTGTCACTAACTACGGTACTAGTAAACGTATAGTTGACGTTGGTCTCAAACGAGAATACACTTGGATATTCATAATAGCGGACATTAAACAGCACATAATAGGAGCAGATTTTCTTATACACTACAGCTTACTGGTTGATTTAAAAAGCCGCTGTCTGAGGGACATGAGAACCGGTTTAGCTATACCAGCTACCCTATCATTCACAAAACCTTTTATCACTAAATAGAGTCTATACCATTCGTAACGAATATACAAAATTACTCGGTCAGTTCCCAGAACTAACTCGTTCTACGATGAAGGGCGAGACAGTGAAACACGATATAAATTACCCATAAAATAGTGACCAAAGCTTCTAGCACCCGATAAATTAGTCACCGCGAAACACGAGTTCGACGAAATGATCAAATTAGGCGTTATCGAACCTAGCGACAGCGAAAGGTCATCAGCTTCATATAATACCTAAAAAAAATTGTGACTGGAGACCATGTGGAGATTACAGAAGTTTGAATGCTTATACAGTACCCGATAGATATCCAATTCCTCATATACAGGACTTTATGCAGCGTTTAGCCGGGTCTAAGGTTTTCTCCAAGATGACTTGGTACGAGCATATCATCAAATACCGGTTGAACCGTCAGACGTGCACAAAACAGCAGTTACAACACCTTTCGGTCTCTTCAATTTCACTCGAAAACCGGTTGGTTCACGCCGTAGACGCAATAGTAAATTTCGCTAGACCCAAAAACAACGAGCATTGCGAAGATACTCGGGAATAGTAAATTTATACCACGCGGCTAAGTTGACGCCGTTAAACAATTTACTGACCGAAGCTAACGAAGGACATACAAGATTGTTACCTAAGTCTAATTTCGACTTGAAGTGGAATGAGGGCGCATAGACGTTCACGCCGGTTCACGCCGTAGACGCAATAGTAAATTTCGCTAGACCCAAAAACAACGAGCATTGCGAAGATACTCGGGAATAGTAAATTTATACCACGCGGCTAAGTTGACGCCGTTAAACAATTTACTGACCGAAGCTAACGAAGGACATACAAGATTGTTACCTAAGTCTAATTTCGACTTGAAGTGGAATGAGGGCGCATATTTAGCGTTCATAGAGTCTAAGAAAATACTTGCTAACGCAACCCTCCTGGTACACCCAGACCCCTCGGCTCAATTAAATATCACGTGTGACGCTAGTGATTTCGCCGTAGGTGGCGTTTTACAACAGTACATTGACAATTTCTGGCAGCCACTATCATTTTTTAGCAAAAAACTATCTCCCTCAGAGACACGTTACAGTGCTGTCGACAGCGAGCTTTTAGCAGTCTATGCCACGATTAGACATTTCAGACATAACTTAGAAGGCCGTAATTTTTTCGTGAACACTGATCACAAGCCTTTAACTTATATAATGATATCAGTCACCGAACGCAGGGGCGGATCCAAGGGGGGGGGGGGTGACCCGGCCCCGGCCCCCTTTGCACAGCCCAACTCTTTTTGAGAGAGATCTTCTCTGGCCCATCAGATCTGATGGAGGCCCTTATATTGA
Source organism: Flabesymbios commensalis (assembly GCA_964017125.1). NCBI lineage: Eukaryota > Metazoa > Annelida > Polychaeta > Terebellida > Flabelligeridae > Flabesymbios > Flabesymbios commensalis. The sequence continues at coordinate 55,073,145 of OZ024911.1, forward strand.
TTTTCAGCGAGCATGCCTTAACTTCATGCAGTAGTTGCGTAGGTTCATTGTAATTACAACCAATGATGTACATGTAGTCTTATAGCACAGTATTCCCACGATTATCGTGCTAGTATCACGCTCCCTCTCATTGTAAGCCCCACTTAGTTAAAGAATAATAGCTGGCCGACATACGGTTAAAGAAGCTAGAAGAGACGTCAGAGAAACTGTTGGTTCAACACTACGCACCAGATCTCCCTTTAGCAAGCAGTGCATCCCAGGAACTGCAGCTGTGGAAACGCCGCTGGTATGGACACCAGTATTTGGTGTATCATATGTGCATAATAAAATTATTAAAACCCATCATTTTTAAAATTTTCAACCACGTTCTTGATATTTGACTTTGGGTCACTACAAAAGTTGATTAAATTTACTTAAATTTGTTACCAAATTTAATATAAGAAATTAGGCCAGAATTTCATCATAATATTATTATTATCAATCACCAAAATAAAGGAAATTGTCATTCAACTTGCTTAGTTTGGAAAAATATATTATGACAAGCATATTTCTATATGTCATACCATTCGTAAACTAGTTTGAACAATGGGCTGAGGCTAGATTATAAATATTTCTGATAATTATATGTTGTAGGAGCAGTAGTGATGATAGGCCCACCATATTTCAGGATACACTGAAGGCATGCAGCCCGGCTCTTTATCCCAACATTAGCTTGATCCAGAAGCTTCTGTTGATCACTCCCGTCACCAGCGCCACCGTGGAACGAGGAAACTCAGCTCTGCGTTTTGTAAAAACTGTGTATCGCAGCACCATGGGCGAGGATCGCATAAATGCCTTGCTACTGCTGTTCATTCACAAGGACATTCCGTTGGATTATGGTTCCATTGTCGATAAATACGCACCATGTAACCCCAGAAGCATGAATTTCATTAACCCATGCAGTGAATGATCAGTTAAAAATGACTCGCCACCATGTGGACAGATTCATGTCACTTCCTTAATTGTCTAGATCCACACAATAGTAGGCTTATGATAGTTAAGAATAACTATGGGAAGGCAAATAAAAGTGTGTTTGTTTTGCACACTAGAATTCAGCATAAACTTAATCTGAAATAAATGACTAAAATGCGTGAGAACGCATTTGGTGAATCCAAATTCCCCAAAAAAATCCCGGAGGAGATCCCCCAGACCCCCCGCCACGGCCCCCCCCTTTCAACATATCTTGGATCCGCCCCTGGAACGCCTGTCACTGCGACAAACCAGGCATTTGGCCTTTATATCCGAGTTCACAACAGATATCAGATATGTGAAAGAAGAAACAAATTTCGTTGCCGACGCTCTGTCGCGACCGTCCGTGTCAGCCATAGGCAGTGCTTCAGCAATTAATCACAAAGAATTAAGCGAATATCAGGTCTTAGACACAAAATCTACACGGTTGCGCCATTCGACGTCTTCTACACTGAATTTCAAATTACTCAAATCATTCGATAATAATTTGATTTGGTGTGACGTGTCAATAGGACACACGAGACCATATATTACAGAATATAGACATCGCTAAATGGTCCCGATCTTGTAAAGGTTGCCAGACCGCTAAAATATCTCGTCACAACAAGCCAGTGTTCGGCAAGTTCTCCGTACCTACCAAGAGATTTGATCATGTACATATCGATATAGTCGGACCTCTGCCATACTCCGACGGTTTTAAAAATATACTGACTTGTGTCGATCGATTTACACGTTGGCCGGAAGCAATACCAATAGTGGACATTAGAGCCGAAACAGTCGCCGATGCCTTCTTCAGTGGTTGGATAGCTCGTTTCGGGACTCCCGCCACTATCACTACGGATAAGGGCGCCCAGTTCGAATCAAAATTATGGGATAATTTGTGCAACCAATTCGGGGTAGTCAGAAACCAAACAACGAGCTACCACCCTCAGTCGAATGGCATGGTCGAGCATTTCCACCGTCAGCTTAATGCAGCCATTATGGCACACGAGTCACCGAACCCATGGACGACGACATTAGGCCTACCTGCGATATTAATAGGCCTTTGTTTCGCCATTAAAGAGTTATTGGGCAGGTCAGCTGCTGAAATGATTTACGGTACGATACTCAGACTACCTGGTGAATTTACACAGAAGTACACTGTCGACGCACATACAGACTTAGACAACTACTCTGACAAGCTACGGGTAGCTATGTCGCAACTCCATTTGTGCCCACTGCGGGACATACATCAGAAAAACATTTTTCAATATAAGGTACTCGGAAACATGCTCGCATGTATTTTTGTGAAGAATCGCAATAGCATTGCCTCTGACGGACCATACAAGGTCATCGTTAGGAACGGCAGAGTCATGAAAGTCCTGATAAAAGGCAAGGTGGAAACTGTCTCTGTGGACCGAGTTAAACCTGCACACTTCGAGTGCGAGCCAGAAACAGGTACAGCAACAAAGAGTAAAACGCGATCGAAAACGACGAATTCGAAGACTACCGGGAGCTAACGGGAGCGACGGCGGTTTGCGAACGTATTCACGTGTAGGCCTACTCTTACAATTACGAGGTCAAACCCCTAATACACCCGACACGCCTAAAATACCGGATGTTAGAAATAAATCGAACATCGCCGATAGCGAGAAAATTATATCAGATACTACCGTGAAACACACTAGAGTTAGACAAAAAATCCATACCCCCGCACGATTCGTGCAGATCGTCCACGCCATAGTAGCGCCTAACGACATCTACGGTGGGACCAACTGCCCGTATCGCAATAAGCTTAATTTGTAATTATAAATTCGACAGGCCTGGCATCACTGAATTAGAATATGTGAAATGTAACTTAATTGAATTATCTATAGGTGTAATATTGTTAATCAGTATCAAATGTATTAATTAAATTAACCTAGGTTGACCGACACACGTAGCGCAGCAGCATAATACATAACGTAAAGGAACAGTGGTGTTAAGAGGATAAGAACAATGGTGTTAAGAGGATAGGAACATTGGTGTTCAGAGGATAGGAGCAACGACATAATAAATGGACTTTATCTCATTATGCTGCGCCCGTGATGTTCATCAACCACCCACGCTGTATTTTTTCTCACCCTGACTGTTTAACTGTTTGTTTTATGTATGTTTTGTGCAACTTCCAAGCGGAGCAACGAGTCGACGCTTTACCCACAAGTTAGTTTGTGTTCATACGATGTCACTTAGCCCGGGGGTAATGTGGGATCAGCATCTGGCCCATTTTGCGACTACCCGGGCTTATGACTAAGTAGTACCGACGAGTGACCGTTTCCAAGGTAGCCTCATTCTGATTAGCTTGGCCGCCAACCGACTGACCGCGCTTCACTTATATCACAGGCACTGAGCTGGGCGGACGTCCCGTCTAGACCACAGGGCCATAGCCGCATGGCGAGAGGTCGTCGCGCTCCGTTTGGGACTGTGTGCACGGTTTAATGTCTAGACAATAATAAAGAGAGGATGAAAGAGTTAAGGAAGTTATTCACTCACCGTTGCCAAGACGGCAGATTGAATCATTATATCGAAGTTTGGTGAGGGCGGTTTGCCAGTGTGCCAACTGGCAATTCCCCAGATCAACTTACCCACGATATCGGTATTGCCTCCCCCAACCACACGATAGGCCTATAGCTTACCTGCATTACATGCATTAGTGATGTGACTGATATCATATGGCCTACCACGACGTGATTCACTGAAATTTTGAATCTTGCCCTTGGCCTGCTCAAAAAAATTTAGACCTAAGTTAGGTCTAAATTTTTTTGAGCAGCGTTGTTGTTTGTTTGTTGGCCTATATAAAGTACAGGATCGTTCAACGAAGGAATAAGAATGTGGTGCCCCGGTCTCCCCTGACACTGTCACTGATATTACTTATTGGCCATACTTGGGCCAAAGTTGCCCCACTTTGGAACTGACAGCCTATTCAGTGATGAAAAAGTAATGATCTGAGGTCCACATATGAAAAGACAAATCAAAAGAATTACCTGCCAGATGCAGTTTACTTACGGAGTCTGGGGTTGTCCACTGGGCGATAATGCAAGCAATAACAAAGAACCAAACTATCGAGGTCTCACTACACAATTTAATTATGTGCCGTAAACTAGGGACATCTATGATCTAAGCCCTGGATCTAAGCCTTTGACGAAGCTGTAAAGCCGATGGGGAAATGTGGGACAGATTTCATATGAATCAGAATAGAATCATTTATTGAATAAAAACACAGTAGCTGTGTACATTCGCAAACAACAAAACAAACCATTATCATTACCATTAGACCACATAAAACATATCCACTTTACTGACATATCATGATTTAGTGCTCTATAACATAAGAGGGCGCGCCACCTTATATCAACAATTTTTTTATTGACAGTTTTATCCATGACCATTATGCCCATGTCTCTGATGATATGACCATTTTTTTGGTAGACACAATTTAAAAGTGAGTCATATTTGGGTATGAGAGTATAACCAAAATTTCAGCTATTTTCTTAATCACTACGGTAGATGTTATATTGAAATTACTCAAAGCATTTTAATAGTAGGCTAATTATTATTCACATATTATATCAATACCGGTAGGCTACACTAGAAACAATTTGTCAAATTATTACATGATTATTGTTGAAATATTTCCCTATGTAGTGGATTTACAAATCTTATTTCTAGTCTCAAAAGTTTCTTCTTCTTCTTCTTCTATTAAAAATTTAGCTATCATAGCCTATGTGTTTTCCCATCATTATTAAATACTTCAACAAATTTTGTGGTAGAATCCTTATTACCATGTGTTTCTATCAACTTATATAGGCCTATCATACAATAAACAGTCAGCAAAAAATGTATATCATCTTCAACTGAGCCACATTTGCAACAAGTCCTTTTTTCAATTGGCGTTTTGGGCTCCAATGCCTGCCAGTTGCTAAATGCAAATTATGATCTCCGACTCTGAATTTACTTATTTGTATTTTCTCTTTTTCATTTAATTTACCCATCAAATAATAAGGTTCCATTTTTAATACCTTCTTAATCTTTGCATAATTAAGTTCTTATTTTATAACCTTCTGTAGGCTACTACTACCAGCTGATATATGAGGTATGTGGTATTCTAAAGTTCAGGCACCAGGCTGCACTGTCCGCACCTTGTAATATTTATTATTGAATATGTTTTTATTTTATTTTATTACCCAAATGCAATGAATGACCTTTATTTCATAATATAACAATATTTAAACACCAAAAATTCCAATATAAATGGTTCTTTTTAAAGAAATATTATGCAGGGGAGACTGGGGCACCTTGAGACATGGGGAACATTAGACACATAATTTTTTTTGCGATTTGTGCGCCTTCTGGTCAATGGTACCAAAACTAACCAATTTCCATTTCCCACCCTATTGGTAATGGCTGTTGGACATCCGTGGCATGTGGGCCTATGTAAGTTTAGGTCAATTTTTTACAGGAAAAGTACTTTTTTGGGATGATCAATGTTTGTTTCTATAGATCGCGTAATACTTGATTTCCCTATTATTCTGGTGGTATCTTACACCTGTGTTATCACTTTATAACTTATGTATAATGTTTTGCTTCAAATGCACCCGGCCCCACACAACATATCAGTCTGTCTCAATGTGCCCCAAAACTGTCTCAATGTGCCCCAAGTCCGTCTCAAGGTTCCCCGAAAGTGTCTCAAGGTGCCACGACTTTTTTCAGGCACATATTGTTACCGCAACGTCTAGCATTAGCCAACTGCAAGCTATAGCTACAGGTATAATTATGTGGTATACAAATCGTGATTTTTGTTGGATCAACGTTCACAATTTTTTTGAAATATTTTTTGTTTAAAAATTAAAGGTTACACATTTGAAAAAAAATCATCTCTTGCTCAAATATACCCCACTGGATGCTGTATCCATGTGTGTCGTCAAAATGTTTTACTACGAAATTTAAATATATTATTCGGGGGTTTGAATTTTTCCGTCCTTAAGTGCCCCAGTCTCCCCTAAATTTAGCCTATTTTAGCCAAAAAGCCCTGTCCCAAATTCTAAATCCCACATAAACAGGTGCTTTACTCAAGATTTCCTGTGCAATATATTATATTTTTTTCTGCAATATGTTAATGTATAACACATCTTTAAGAATATATACAAGTTTTTTTTAAATAATATTATTATTTTGCCACCCAATTGTATGCATATTATGTCTGTCTCACGTTACAGCGCTCTCTGTAACGCTTATAGTTTTCCGGTATTTTCTATACTTTTTTTCACCAAAATATCGTTGTCTGGTGCAAAATAGGTGCACGAGACCTTCACTGAGTGAATCATAAAGAAAAAAAAAAAAATGTGTTTTTGTTTACAAATAATGTAAGGCTTGTGCAAGTCTATGGATGAGTATTTTTTATTCAACGTTTCTCCATAACGCGAATTTTTCACTGCCAATATTTTGAGTAGCCTACCCTATAACCTTCAAGCCCACTACAACAACCTCATTTGAAAAAAAATCATACTACATGTACATGTATAACATAATGCATAGATGCTATGCACGATTTAGTAAAAAAAAACGTCTCTCCATAGCGCATATTTTCTGTCACTCCATAACAAAAACAAGGACGTTATGGAGGGAAAAAATAGTCGCAAATTTCCCTTTTATTCATTCAAAAATGTTTAAACCTTATATGAATTTGATATGTTAACCAACAAATGACACTTGTTGAATTAGTAACTTCTATTTCTGTCTTTTAAACTGTGTTAGCATCGATATTTATTATTTGTTTATTGTCACTCCATAACAGAAATAATTGTCGGGATGTAGAGAAAATGTTCGTTATTACTACACTCCATGACGACAATTATCGTTAGGGAGAGTAAATAGTATTTCATTATTTTAGGGTTATTGTCATAAAGTGAATCTTTCTAAAATAAGTGGTCGACAGTATAATGGCCATGTTTAACTACCTGTTAAATATGTTATACTTTTGTAGAAGTGTCACTGAGAAATTTAAATATGAAGATCACTCTGTAACATAAATTGGTTTCTCCATATTGGTAAATTAGTCTCTCCATAACGTTAAGAAAACTTCAAATTATAAAAATAAGCATTTAAAATTAAAATTATAAGCTCTGCTGACAACGTTATGTCAATAAACAAAGCTAAGTTGATATACGTTTAAATTTTCAGATAGATCTATCACTACTAAAAATAAAGGAAATTGATAAAATATGTAGATGGGTAAAAACAGTTTATAAACACATTCACACAATGAAAATGTAGTAGATGTATGGAAAACTTTAGCTGCCAATGAAATATATATCTTCCTTTCTTAAAATTATTTTTGATCAATCTCTATATACAGATGGGCGGTTACCAGATGATTGGGTAGATGCTAATGTTGCCCCCATTTTTAAAAAAAGGGGATCATCACTCTCCGGCAAACTATGGGCCAATATCCCTCACATGTGTTTGTGCTAAAATACTCGAGCACATCTTTTGTAAACAAATTATGTCCCATTTTTCGAAATGTTACCACCTAGCTGCAGGGCCTACAATATGACTTTCGATCAAAAGCCAGCTTTTAATTACAACTGACGAATTTATTCAAAATTTTGAAGGAAAGACACATATACAGATGTTGTTGTCCTAAATTTTAGTAAAGCCTGTGATGTTGTTCCCAACCAACGCCTCTTACACAAACTTAGCCAATACGGTATTCGGGGAACAACTCTAAATTAGATTGAAAATTTTCTGACCAATAAAACCCAAAAAGTACTCAGTTGATGGCAGCTCTTTAGAATCAGACCGTTTGAAATCCGGTGTGCCACAGGGTAGGGGCTTCCGTTTTCGGACCCCTACTCTTTTTTACTTATATTAAATACCTCCCTTCCACGGTCTCGTCGCAGGCTCGCCTGGGCAGATCGATGAAGGATGTGTTTTATTCTCCTGAAATGCTCAGTCCTCAGCTAGGGTGTACAGGTGGAAACTGGAAATCCAGTACACCCAAAAGGCAAAACAGTAGAAAACATTTCATCAACACAACCTGGAATGGGAGGCCCACATTAAGAAAATTACGAGTAAAGCAAATTCCACTCTGGGCTTCCTTCGGAGGAGCCTGAAGGCATGTCCCCCTAAATATGGGAGACTGTCTATTTCTCACTGGTCAGATCATCCTTAGAATATTCCTCAGCAGTTTGGGACCTCTTTAGAAAAAAGACATTGATAAACTAAATAAATCAAAAAATCAGCAGCAAGACACTGCCCTCCAGACACAGGATTCGAAATTCGAGCCCTGGCAGTCTGAGGCCGAGCACGCTAACTCTCGGTCACGGAGGCTCCCCACAATACTGAGTTTTAGGAGTGGATGGGGAAGAAGCATTTTTGTTTCTTTCAAACCGCCGAGACCGGGAAACGAACCCCGAAAGGCGTGAAAGGCAGCGGTGCTAACCACTACCCTAGGGCCCCCGCCCGTGACATCTCTCATTCAGAACACGGGCTGTACTGACTTGAAAACAAAAATTCTAGACTTTTATGTATGTTCAGAATTTGAAATGAGCTAGTCGAAAAAATAAATATCAATGACCATTTATTCCCAGCACACAAAAGAACACGTGGTGGGCACAATTAGGTCTATAAACACATCGGAGTCGAGTTAACACCACACTGGTACGAAATTCTTTTGGGCATAAATTATCCCTGATTGGAATTCTCTACCAGCCGCTGCCATAGAAGCAAAAACTGTGGCAGCGTTCAAGAGTCAGCCCCCCCCCCCCCACCCTCCAGCTAGCTGATACTCCACATAGGAGGTGCTGCTGGTGTAACCAATGCAAAGTTCAAAGCCTATGTGGAGAAGAACTCTGCCTCTGAACGTCACAGTCATCCACGTAGGGTAGGATAATGAGAACTGGGACAAAGGAGAACGGGGACACATCTGACAATGACCGTCGTTTTAAGCAAATCAGCTTATAGGAAACATTTTTTTGTGGTCTTTGGCTGCCTTAGCCATTCTTCCAGAATCAAATTTCAGACAACTCTACATCTTTACTATTAAACCAGAGTGTCAATGACACTCAAGCTCATCCTTAATAAGGGCAAGTTGATTACGAATTAAAATTGAGGCAGTTCTATGCACATGCACGAGCTATTTTAAATAAACTAAACTAAATTGAAATCGGATAAGAATTGAGGGAGGAGAAGAATTTCTTGTGAATTGTGGACAGAGTGCCCTAATTAGGTCATAAGTTAATTAATAATTCAAATTTCTGAAAACCGTGAGGAAGTTCTATGCACAGGCCCGAGGTCTTTCAAACAAACTAAACAGAATTGAAATCGGATAAGAATTGAGGGAGGAGAAGCATTTCTTGTGAATTGTGGACAGAGTGCCCTAATTGGGTTTAAATTAGGTCATAAGTTAATTGATAATTAAAATTTCTGAAATCAGCAGACAATAGGTGTCGTGGGGGAACCCCCCTGATCAACGCGTTTCCAGACCAATTAAGGGCGGCAGCTATTGAACATATCTGGTTACTTTGATCATGCCATCTGAGAAGGCTAGTTTTTGTGGTCTATGATGCTGTATGATATACGTTTTGGAAATGTTTCGTCTTTTTCATTGATTTGACATTGTTTTTTCAATATTTTTTGTATTTATTTAAGTAGGCTATATAAAGCCTCAAATAAATTATTTTTCAAAATTGAAAATTCTCATCCCAAGGAGCCGCTTTAAGTTTTTGTGCCCACAACAAAATTTGAAGGTGATCCGATGCAGCCATTTGGAATTTCAGTAAAACATAGGAAATATCACCTGCAGATCTCCCTATCGTGTGGTATGTGATTGCTAAGTGTGAATAATTTCTGACTAAGTGTTTGCGTCCACACAAAAATTGAAATTGATCCGTGGTGGCTATTTTAAATTTCAGTAGGCCTAAAACCTTGCAAAAAAAAATTTGAAGTTGACCTCAAGGGGCCATTTTGAATTTTGGTAGCATCTTTATAAAATTACTTGCGCATCCCCATGTTGCTAGGAATGTGATGTTAAAATTTCAAAAACAATTGACCACTAGTTTTTGCGCCCACAAAAAAGTCTGATGCCGGACGGAATCATGGCACGACTAAAAATCCCTTCCCCTAGTGGCGGGGAATAAAAAACTGTTAACGAATAGAATGCGGAAGTTCAAAGGGTTTTTCATTTTTTTAACAAGAAAACCGAAGTCATGCTTAAAAAATACTTCGCAAAACTAACCAAATGATTTTGTCATGCTAACGCAAAATAATCCATTTGACACATGTACAAGAGATACGTGATTTGCTATGCAGTCATTCGAATTGGTCAAATATCTATTGTTATCTAAAGAAATAGATGTTCTTATCTACACAATAATGTTTCTTTAATTCAAATAATCCAATGGCTAAACAGTTATTTCAACCAGGACTGTCCATTTGCAGCGAGATTCTCGACAATGCACAAAGCAAAACATGATGACAGGCTCTGACTTTATTAAATTATAGAAATGTTATTATGTAAACTGTGTTTATTATTGTTATCATAACAATAATATGAATGTACATTAAACATGGTCCCGATTTGTTTATTTCGTCCTATGGTTGCATTCGTAATGCACCATCCAGACGTATAGATTCACCATTCATCATTGGGTTTTCCACTAAAAACTGTGCTAAATGAGCATAAATTTCTGGATCTCCCAGCTTCTGTGGAAACGGGACGGTACTGGCCAGGTACGATCGGACTTTCTCTGGTAATCCTGCTAGCATTGGTGTGTCGAAAAGGCCTGAATAAAAAAGTAAATATTTAAAATTATATTCACATATTACCTATAATCAACAAAATATTGATAATCACATCACTAGTCTAGGATATTGTATTATTTTGTAAGATTTATCATATTTAATATGTTGAAACTTATTTTTTATACTATCAAAGCAACAGTTTAGAATTAAATTATAAAGTCTGCCATACCTGGGGCTATTGTGTTAACTCTGACTCCTATAGATGCTAAATCTCTTGCCACCGGAAGGGTGATACCAACAACAGCTGCTTTGCTGGCGGCGTATGCCACCTGCCCTCTTTGGCCTTCATAAGCAGCTACACTGGCTGTGTTCACAATAACTCCGCGCTGTCCATATTCATCAGGATCATTTTGAGCCATAAGCTGTGATGCTAGACGTATAACATTAAATGTTCCACCTGTGTTTACCTTTTAAAATAGAACAATAAAACATTTTTTTAAGAAAAATAATTATTTTCAAAATATAACGTCTTTGTCATTGTAAAAGTTTACTTGATTTTGAGATGTTGTTTTGCAGAAGAGCCATGTTTGGTGTAATGGATAATATTTTTATCTTATCCTGTCCTGTCATTTTGACTTCTTTATATAAACATAATGTGCAAGTAAATAAAAATTGGCGACAGGTAGATTAGATTTAAAACCCATGGGATAGGTAAAGGTCACCCATCTTACATCTCCGCGACTTATATGTTTTCTTAACAAACTAATGTATATATGTTCTCTTCCGACAAGATTCAAATATTTTTAAATATATCGTGTATCAGCATAAGTTCGTTTAACATATGGTTGTAATATTTATCTTGAAAATAGATCAAGGTAATTTAACTTAGAAGTATATCTGGATTTATTTTAATTAAAAAAATATTCATAATATATCCTCCATTGACAGAAGTATTGAGCTACCAACAGCTGTGACCTTGCCCTTAACCATGTTAAATAGTAGTCAAAATCACACACCTTTGAGCATGAGATATATCTATTTAAAGTGGGTATGCATACTACCTCAGTAAAATATTGTATTTCAATATATCCATACTGCCTAAGTAAAATATTCGATTTCAAATACATGTACTGAAAAAGTGATCATGAATCAGGTCGATTTTGGACCCAAGGTATACCAAAAAGTAATCGCGAATTTTTTCAAACTTTGTGATGTGTGTGACATATGAAGTGATTGCATGAGTGTTTCATCTAGGATTAAGAAGAGTTATGTTTCAACATGTATGTAGTACACTATAATGTCCACACTCCCCACGACAACCGTGTACACGCAACAATCACGTGCTACCATGGTTACATCATAGTTGAGAATGAGCAATATCAAGATCAGTTGAGGTGACCGAAGTTAGGCTTAATGTTATATAATATTCCCAATTTTACAGTCACATTTATCTCATGACATGACAATTGACACCACTCAGTGTAGTCTCTATTTATGCCTCATATACATAACCGAACATCGGCTAAATGCTAGTATAGCTAAACGTCTACAAATTTTATACATTTAGTTATAATATTATTGAGTTAATATAATTTGAATTACAGAGTGAATGCTCAGATTTGTTCATTTCTAAAATATGATATTAGATAGTACATGTAGGACACAAATGTGTTTGTCTCATTAGATGCAGCACCACAGTTGGAATCTACACACTGCTCTATTGCCAACGCATTCCAGTAATACAAAACAAATTGCCACACTAGTAGTAGCAGAGACAGCACAGCTAAGTGAACGGACGCGTAGCCATAATAAGATAGCAAGTTATATACAATTTATCAATCTATTATTTTGAAAGTACACGAAGCATGCTGATTAAGATCACCCTCTTACTTGTAGAACTTTGAGAAATTCATCAAGTTCGTGTACTGTGTCTTTTTTTGCATTGTAAGTAACTTTGGCAATTCCAATTCCTGCACAATTCACCGCTATATCGAGTCGACCAAATTTATCTTTTGCCAACTTGAGAGATGCCTTAACATCATCTTCAGATGTCACCTGTTCAAACAGAATTTGTTAAAAATAAATATACTGTTAGTAGTGCGATTATAATACTGAACAGTAATTAGTCTATAGATTTGACAGACATACATGTACTAATATGTGTGAAAATAAAAAAAAATGCTGTAAATTATTTTACCAATTTGAATTTTTTGCAACAGACTGAAAAAAATAAGTATAGCTGAAATAATTCGATATTTAAACATATTCGATTTTAAACTAGTCAAATCAAACGTTTTCAATGTTATGATCAACTCAAAACTGAACGAGAAAACGAAGAATACGATATAACCATAAAAAATAAAAATCGAATAAATCTTTGGATTGGGAATTATACAAATATTTCAGCACATTTTACCAACAGTCTATGATGTGGCTATAATTTGGCAACGGTTACAACATTATTCGTATTCAAAATATTTAACATTAATATATGGACGTAGTTTTGACTACCTTACATCACAAGCTGAGGTTGACAGAGTACGTATTTAGTGTATATTTATTGCTTAGAACACTGATGTCGACCAAAGTAGACATTTTGTGGAATTATGATTTTTGACTTTATATATGCACTATTTTTACATACATTTGTTGGTGAGAAAACAACATTTTCTCCCAAATCTTTAGCAACAGTTTCTCCATCAGAGGATGATAAATCACACAACACAATGCGAGCACCTTGTTTTGCAAATCTTTCTGCTGTAGCTCTCCCTAATCCCGAAGCACTTCCGGTCACTAATGCAACTAAACCCTAAAACACAAAAAGAAGTTAGTACTGTCATTATCAATAAGTGCTTGTTGTCCTAGAATTTAACTTCCATCTCAATGCAGATTTGTTTCTAATCTTCGCTACCAACACTTTCCGTGAATACCTAGGGGATTTGCGAGGAGATCATGGTGATGGTGCAAGTACTAAAATTATCATTAAGTATTCTTGTTTAGAACTGATAAACATTGCAGGGTTTGGTACGAGTGATTTAATAGCTGGTGGGTACTAGGCAGGGAATAATTTGTTCCAGAAATTGTGTAGGAGTAGTGTAGCTGTACATACCCAAGGCAATATTGTCCATGCCAAAAACTGTTACAACAGCACATTATTGTGTAGCATTTATTCCCAATTAGTTAGCAAACTGCACCACTACACTAGACAAATTATTCCTGTTGAGAAGGGGAGAACCCATATGCGACTTGGCGGTTATACGGACATTGTGTATTATTTTTAGCCGTCACCACCGGTAGTCAGCTAATATAATCACTGCTCCACACAGTTGACTTCACAAGCTGACCCGATGCTGGTTTAATGCTGAGAGGACGTCTCCCACGCCGGCCCAGCAGTGAAACAGCATTGCCGTGGTTGGCACGCAAACGACACGTGTAACCAATGTTGTTTTTATTACTGGGCCACAGTTGGACCAACAGTGGACAAAAATAGCGATGTTGAAGCGTTGTCGAACACGCTACCTCTCTTTAGAAGTGGGCGGGAAAGAAATTATGTTTCTTTAAAATATAAAGACCACACCCAGGGACGATCCCGCAAGCTCTGGTATGACAGACATTCAGCGTAACCACTACGTACAGGGGGGGGGGGGGGGAAGAAACGAAAAGGAGAAGAAGGAGGAAGAAGCCGACGAGTTGGAGGAGGAAGAGGCGGATGAAAAAGGAAGAAGATGAGAAGGAGGATGTATAAGAAGAGAAGGAGAATGAGAGGAGGAAGAAAAGGATGAAGATGACGCGGAAAAGAAACTAGAGCCTGACGGCACTGAAATAGAGCTTGCGTCGACCTTCAGGGTTATTGTTCTACGGACAGCTAAAATGGAGCTGTCTCACAATAATTATTAAAGCGGCTTAACTGTTTTGCTATTTTTAATCAAAAGATCAAAGTCATAGAAAATGGTGTTTAATTTATTATATAACTGTTTAAAGTATTAAAACTCAGTGAGGGTTTCTGAACTTTGAACTTTAAAGTCTGAAGTCTGTCCGAAGTTTGTCTGAAGTCTGTCATAAGTCTGAAAACTGTCCGAAGTCTGTCTGAAGTGGTCTGCATGATAGCGATCACGACTGATCAGCAGTGCTCCTGATCCTCATAACATATATTATAATGTATTTTGTGAGTTTATTTGTTACATATATGTATGTTTGTTTTTGTTGTGTGACAAATAAATTGACTGGGTCTTTGAGTCCGAAGTTTGACATCTGTACGATGTCTGACAATGAAGGCTACAATCCGACGTCTGAAGTATGTCTGACGAAATCTGAAGTTTGATGTCCGAAAAATGAAATGAATCGGGCTTTAGGCCACCTTTGTGCACATATAGGCTAAACTGGGCCAGGAGAACCTCCTGAGGATGGTGAGATGATTGAGATGACACTGTCCTCCAGACACAGGATTCGAAATTCGAACCCTGGCGGTCTGAGGCCGAGCACGCTACCTCTCGGTCACGGAGGCTCCCCACAATACTAACTTTCACACGTGGATGGGGAAGAAACATTTATGTTTCTTTCAAACCGCCGAGACCGGGAACCGAACCCCGGACTCTGGCGTGAAAGGCAGCGGTGCTAACCACTACCCTAGGGCCCCCGCCCTTGATGTCCGAAAACTGTCTGAATTATGTCCAAAGTCTTTAGTCCAAAGTATGTCCAAAATCCGAGTCTGAAACCAAAGTCTGAAGTCTGTCAGTTGTATGTTGTCTAAGTCTGAAACTGAAGTCCACAGTCTAACGCCCAAAATTTGAAGTTGAAAGTCTGAAGCCGAAAGTTCAAAGTTTTTTGCAATTATTATAATACCAGTATGATATATTGTGTGTTTGTAGATTAAATATAACAATAGCAGGCCAATTGTACCGATAAGCCTGCATATTCCTATAATTATTTCAGGCCTAGTCAAATTTTCATTTCTCCGTTTTTTAATTGAGGTCTACTATATTACAATCTTATCCGAAGATCATATTATCAAAATATATAAATAGGTTAACAAACTTAAAAATTAACAAACAATATAAAATGCAAACACACGTGTAGGGCTACATGTATTTAATATACAAACGATTAGGCCTACCTCTAATACAATTTATACTATTTAAAATTATATTGATCAGAATTTAATTGGACAGCCCCTCCTCTAATTCAGCAAAATTTCGTCACCGACACCTCCAGGATAACCGGAGACGCTGGCTATGTACCCAACAAACACGATGAAAATTGTTGGAGCTGTTAGTTTCTCAATGATGGGCCAACCACGGCGACGCTGGCCTAACATTGAAACAGCATAGGTTGAATGTCTTGTGTAAGTGTTTGCTTGGCCCTAGCAAAAAAAATATCCCTCATGAACTGCTTGTCGCGCTTTTCACGTTAACAGAGAATGGAGGCAGAATATTATAAAGACATAATTATAACATGACTGTATCTGCATAGATACAGATCCCGGGATCCAGAAACATGATGATGTACTACCTTGTGTTTTCTGGGCAGGTAGGAAGGCTGCATCGTATTTCTACAGATCTGTAGAAATATGATGCAATCCTACCAGCAAACACGAGGCATTCACCCAATACTGTTTCAATGTTGGGCCAAGTACGGCGACGCTGGCCAACATTGAAACAGCATTGGTTGAATGGCTTGGTTGACAGCATTGGTTGTGTAGCCTTGTGTTTGCTGGGCGGTGTCACTGTGTAGAGGCCTAATGCACGTGCCGTGCATACAAGCACTCTGCTTGTTGGTCTACAGCTAATGTCGCGCAGCGGGGTCACGCGTGACGTCACCCAACTGACCTAATTAATCAACTGGACAGAGGCAGGGGACAGAGGTGGATTGTTGACCCAGTGAACTGTACATATACGTGTGGTTCACTTAGTTGACCTGTACCCTGTTTACTGGGCCACGCGTAATCTCTGAAGGCTGACATGATATCACAGAAAGACAGATATTTATCTGTGTTCATCTGAGCATCTAAATCAAAATTACAAAATTGGAGCTCGTGTTGCAATGAAGAAAGTTTTTTTTAACAGACACATGACGTTAGATATTATGTTCTCAGCTCAACGAATTTAACGTCATTGTCGTGGAATAAATCGACACTAAAATACAATAAGCCCAGACAACTAGAACAGTAGAGCTTCGCTCTACTAAAAATGAAGAGAAGAAGATGAGAAGGAGGGTGAGAAAGGGGAGACGAAAATATAAAGAAAAAAAAGAAGTACAGTAAGAAGAGTTGAAAAAAGTGGAGAAGGAGAAGGAAGAGCAAAAGGAGGAAGACGACAAGGAGAAGAGGGAAAACGGGGAGAAAAAGGACGAAGAGGAGGAGGAGGAAAAAGAGGAGTGAAACGTGAAATATGAGTAAGAGGAGGAAGAAGAGTATGAGAAGAAGGTGTGGGAAGGAGGAAGAAAAAGATAAATAGTAAGAGAAGGTGAAAGAGGAAGGAAGAGAAGGAGAGGGAAGAGGAGAAGAAAGTACAGGGGGGATAGGAGGACGAAGAGTGGACAAATGAGGATGAGGAGGATGAGAAGAAGGAAGAAGAAAAGGACGAGAGGGATGATGAGAAGTTGGACAAAAAGACGGTAGAGGAGAAAGGGGATGAAAAGGGGAGGGGGAGAAGAGGAAAGACAAGGAGAAGAGGAAGGGGTGAATAACTTGGAGGTATAAGTAGAGTAAGAAGAGAAGGAGAATCAAATGACAAGGAAAAAAGGAAGTGGGGAAAAAAAGACAAAGAGGAGGAAGAAAAAGAGGATGCTAATGTGGAAAAAGAGTAAAAAAAACAAGGGGAGACGAAGAAGAGGAGGGAGAGAAGAAAGGTATGGAGAGGTGGAAGGAGAATAAGGAAGACGAAGAGGAGGAAATACAAGAGGAGAAGGAGATGACAAAAGAAAAGAGGAGATACGAGAGGTGGAGAGTGAGAGAGAAGATATGACCAGAAGAAGAAGTAACTAGAGGAGATGTAGGAGGAGGTAATGATGGAGAATAGGAGAAGCCTAACGATGAACAGGCTAAAAAGAAGATGAAAAGAACAAGGAGGGAACAAGAGGGAATGAGAAAATGAAGGAGGAGAGCAGAGGAGAAAAGAGCAGAAGGCAAAATACGTTCCAATATGCGAAGAGGATAAAGACTATATATCTTCTCATCATGTACTTTCCCCTCTTCTTCTTCTCTTCATTCTGTTTGTCTTCTTCCTCTTTTTCTTTAATCTCCTCTTGCACCTTCTCTACCTTCTCTCTGTCATTAACTTTGCATATTCTGTCTTCTCTTCCTCCTCCTCTCTTTCCTCACTCCCCTCCTCTTTCTCTCCATCCTTCCCTTTTCATCCACATCTTATTCATCGTTTTTCTCTTCTTCTTCTTTTTTGATTTGTCTTCTTTGTCCTCTTTCTCCTCTTCTCTTTCCCATCCTCTTTGTCCTTCTTTTTCTTTCCTTCTTCCTTCTTTTCTTCTCCTCCTTCTCCCCTTTCTCCTCCTCTTATTACATTTTTCTTCTCCTTTCTCCTCTTTCTCCTCTTCCTCATCCTTCTTCTTTTCTTCTTATCTTTCCTTCTTCTCCTTTTCCTCCTCATCATTCACCTTATCCTCCTTATTCACCACCTCATCGAAATTATCAAGGGATGTTATAGATATGTAGTGTTTTTTTCAATCAGCTAATTCGTGCAGGAGAAGGAAGAAAGAAAAGGAGAAGAATGAGGATGGGAAAGAGGAGGGGGAAGAGGACAAGGTAGAGGAGAAAAAAGAAAAGAAGGTGGTTGGAAAAGAGAAGGGAGAGGAGGATGGGGGAAGTAGGAGGGGGAGAGGATGCTGATAGGGAGGAGGATAAAGAGAACGGAAAAAGGAAGAGAAGGAGGAGAAGGAGAAGGAGGGGGGAAATGAGGCAGAGAAGGGTAAACAAAAGATGAAAGAAGAGAAGAAGGAAGATAAGGAAGAGAAAGGAGGAAGACAAAGGGAAAAAAGGAGAAGAGAAAGAAGAAAGGAGGAGAACGAAAAACAAAATGGAAGAGGAAGAAGGAGGTGGAAGAGGAAAACGAGATGGATGAAGACAAGAAGAAGAGTAGAATGCGGAAGATGAGCGAAAGAAAAAGGACGAGGAAGAAGGCAAGTGTAAAGAAATGCAATGGAGGAGGATGAGAAGGAGAAGGTAGAAGAGGAGGAGGAGCTGGACAAGCAGAAGAAGAGTTAGAGGAGGATGAGTAGAAGGAGGCGGTAGAGGAAGAGGAAAAGGAGAAAAAAGAGGAGACGAAAGAGGGGAAGGAGGAAGAAGAAGCCGAAGAGTTGGAGGAGGAAGAGAAGGATGAGAAAAAGGAAGAAGAGGAGGAGAAGGAGGAAGAAGAAGAGCTGGTTAACAGGGTTAGGCCCCAATGAAATGATGTTATATGCGTAATTCAATCATAGTACCAAGGGAAAACCAGGAAAACAAACAATGATTTTTTTTGCAATCATAAACAGAATTGATGGATAATTAGGTTCATTTGAAAGCATAGTATATACATCAATAATTCAATATTCATTTACAACTACATCTCCTCTGCAGAGAACTACAAACGTAAATTTATACACACGTTTTCAAATAGGTGGGATTTGTTGCCAAAATGACGATGAGGTTATCAGTTAGCAAAAGCCAACCTCCACAACATTTACATAGACATAGTCATAGTGAAGGGTGAGATCCTTGAGGCTATGGCACTTAGGGGAACCCTGCTTCCTTTTTCTTAATCGCTCATTATCATTGGATAGAGAGGGTCTAATAGATCTTCGACCAATCATAACTCGTGTTACGAAGCTTTAAACGTCATCTAAAGAGGATAGGCCTACCAATTCACAAAGCTAGGTACGTTCGAAGAAGTCATTTTGGTGTTTTTTTCTAGTTTTTTTCAGGATTTATGTGAATTTGTGATACACTGCAATAAAAGACATATTTTTCTGTTTTTGTTAGTTCTTTATTCTCACTTTTACTGGTAGAAATGAAGCCATCATCGTGGAATTAAAAGTGTTATTTGTTTTGAATGGCACTTTTATCACCTTTACCGGGGATTCCCATCATTAGATTTTTCGCAATTACAAAAATTGGTGTCAGGTCTTGCCTTCAATTCCATAATTGTTGCAACAAATGCTTGTAGCGGTAAGTGGAATAGGCATGATGTGGCCCTTTCTAAAAAAAAATTAAAAAATTTACACACGTGCAATTTTTTAATTTTGGTAAAAAAATGCAAAAAAATGAAGATAGACTATGTCCACTGCCCTATGACGAAGTTATAGAGGACATCATTTAAGACCGTTTGGACAGAACAATGTGGGAATCTCGAAGAATTGAGATAACTGGGGAAGGCTACACTAGTTTGCCTAGGGTAAAACCTGGGTGAAATTTTGTTTGCCTGCCCTGCACTTCCTCATGGGGCGCACCGAGGGTAAAAAGTTTTATAGCTATAAGGATGAGAATCCATCAAAAATTTTCTTCTTCCATGACCCCTCGTGGACTTGAAAAAGAAATGGAGGCTTGAGGCTATGCCCCAGTTTCTGATTGTTATGTGCATTATGTGGCATGTTTGCTACTGTTACTGTATTGCGGGGCACTCGTTGGGTGCCCTGATGTATCTAAAAACTAAAACTCTCAACAGCGGCATTATCTCAGTAGTTTTCTGCAGCTGCTTCAAAAAGTTCAAGTGTCTGGGTGATGTTTTGGATTCTGTATCCCTTTAACATGTTTAACAATTTGCAACATTGAGGTGCCATTTTTCGGACGTTTTTTTAATTCAGCTCAGATTTTGATCTAGCACAGCATTTTTCTTGCTCACTGAAAACAGTGGAATGTGGTCAAATATTTCTTTTAGCATGTCGGCAGTTACGAAAAAAGCTCGGCATAATTTTATTGGACAATTTTTAAATTTATTGAATCTAGTCTAGTCTACCTAACAAAGCCAGTCCCCCGAACCGCACTAACGTTAGACTACTACTACATACAATTGAAGGTTGTGCGTACTTCAAAGTTTAAACAACGGCTGTCTGTCGGACAAAGTACATCGGGCGTACGTCAAGCAATGGTTGTCCGTCGAGCAAAGTACGTACTACAAGTACAATCTGCGGTCGTCCACGGCCTGGTTCGGTCGGCGGTATGAGACGCAGCTGTTGTTAACTTACTCTCAACAAGGGCCCAGAGCCATTCAATTCTGTGCTTGCAACAGATCAACTTATCACCCCCTCTTGTGACATTCTTGCCACATAGATCCTAGTAAACACTAAATATTTGTATAACATTTATACAATGTTGGACCAACGTTGGGGCGGTGTTGTATAAATCTAATTACAAATGTTTTGAGTTTACTGGGATGTCGCTCAAATCAGATCACATTCTTTAAAACAGATGCCAGACCACACACCTGATACGTGGATGGCCCCAGGCCACACATTTGATACTTGAATGGCCCTAGGCCATATACTTTAACTTAGTATATGAGGCCTGCAGCTACACACTTTTTAAGTTGATGGCCCCAGGCCACACACCTTAGGTTGATGGCCCCGGGCCACGCACTTTAAATAGATGGCCCCAGGCCATATACTTCAACTTAGTATATGCGGCCTGCAGCCACACACTTAAGGTTTATGGCCCCATGCCACACAATTTAGGTTGATGGTCCCAGGGCACACACTTTAAATAGATGGCACCAGGCCACACATTTTTAGTTGATGGCCCCAGGCCATACACGTTTAGTTGATGGCCCTACGCCACACACTTTATTAGATATGCTCCCAGACCACACAGTTTCAGTTGATGGCTCCAGGCCACACACTTTAAATAGATGGCCCCAGGCCACACACCTTTTAGTTGATGGTTCAAGGCCACACACTTCTAATGGATGGCCCCAGGCCACATACTTTAAGTAGGCCCAGATAACACCAAGTGTGTGGCCTTGGGGGCATCAAATTAAAGTCTGTGGCTTGGGGCCATCTATTTGAAGTATACATGTGAAGTATGTAGCCTGGGGCCATCATCTGAATGGGCTCTGATGGCAGTGGGGCGACCGGCCGAGATCACCGGGCGAGGGCCGAGATCTCCGCTCACTGTCCGAGATCTCCAGGGGCGAGATCGTCGAGGGCCGAGATCACCACACCCCCTGCATTTTAGACTGGATCAATTTACACCAAATATCGCTCAACCACCTGTCATGGTTCTGACCCTCGGTGACCATGCCCATGGTGAACGCACCATGATGAACGCACGAAAATAAAAATCCATACCATTGTTGTTCTAAAATAAGATCACAACAATCTAGAATATAAATTTATGTAATTCCTAAGCTACAGTGACATTTACCTTCAACGTTCCAATTCGGGCCATTATCGCTCCAGAAACTGAACTGAATCTGACCTTTGCCTATCTGCGAAAGCACCGTTATAATAAACGCGCTGGAGGATTTTGTACCGTATCTTCTGGCATTTTTTCACTCTTATTTGAGCAAATAACTTAGATTTATTGAGTTTGATAGACCTACTGTGTGTGTTTAAATATTAAGTCTTTTTATTGAGCTCGTTTTATTCTAGATTTTATTATAATTATTATCAGCAAGCTGAAAAATGTTCTTACCTTTTGAAATGAGTTGTGTATAAAAAAAAATTATTTTATCATTGATTATTCGTTTTGAAATACGCTTATGTAAAGATCAGAATTCATCTCATCTTTAATCAAAAGTTAAGGCAGATTCTGGATGATTGACAAATTGCTCTGCCACCAATTTATGTGATATATCGGGGAGACTGGGGCCCATTTGCACACTTTTTTTGCTGTGTTAAAAACTAAACTTCAATAAATAATAGGCATGCACTCGCAAACATAAAGGTTGAAATTAAAATCTTTCACCCAACTCTTACGTGAGCCAGACATATTATCACTGCAGTCATTATCCAATAACCATTGTGCGGTATTGGGATAGCGCATGGGCAGCATTCAAAAATGAAATGAAATGAATAGGGTTTTCAGGTGGTTTTAGGCCATCTTTGTGCACATCGGCTAATTTGAGCTAGGAGAGGGGATCATATAGACACATAAAAGAACTAACAAAGACCTGGTGAAATCAAAATGTAGCATAAGTATTTCGAGATCGAGTAGGCCTACACCTTGGTAACTAAGTAAAGTTATTGCTTAACATAGGCCTATTACTGTTTGGTCAAAAAGATCATAATAGTCCAGTTATTTTGTGGCCATATTTCAGATAACCTCAAAATAATTGCAACAGACAGTTTTTCTCTGCAAAACGTCTCATTAGTATCCCTAGAATGACATATCAAAATTTTACCCTGATAGAGGAATGGAAAATATAATTTTTTGACGTACAAAGTAAGGTGTCGTTTTTTGTATTTTCTAGTGTCATTTTACATTCACCGCAGATCAACTAGTGGTCATTGAAGACACAATTTTGGTTAATAAGCCTATTTTTTGCCTCTTCATACCATGCCAGATACATTTAAGAGATATAAATAAGATAAAATGATATAAGTGGTCTAAATTTTATTTAAAATTTGGTGTAATACTAACTTATTTGAAAGGGATTTTCTCCGATATAAAACCCTAAAATTGGGCATACGCACACACATTTTACTCCAATAATTTTTGGCTATTTCCTGGATAACCACAAACAAAATACAACATTTATTTTAACGGGATATATCAGGTTGAGGTCTGTAGTTTCGTAAATAATACTCCAATACGGAAAGATGGTCTTTAAAATGGTCGTGTTTTATACGCAAAACAGTTTTTTTATTATTTGATGTAATTTGTATTTTTTTTTTGGTGTTTTGAATAAATAAAATAACTTGTGACAAAACTTTTAGAAAAATCATTTATTTAAAATTGTGATCAATATTTTTTCATAGTTATTAAAACTAAAAACACAATTAATTCTTCTTCGGACTTTGAGTCTTTATCTCCATTAAGAGGGGAATCCGAATTCAAACAGCTGATGCCTTCACATGATCTAGGTACTTATGAACATTGTAGTCCATGTTTCTTACATATGCTCCTGCCAGTACTGCAACCGTCTTTGCAATTGCACCTGATTATCTCCATTAATTTCATAGGTGCAGGTGGCAGAGAAGTCTGGATGGGTAGCATTTGCCCTTCCTTAGTCTTTTGGTCCCATTCTTCTGGCACAAGTCTGCTTGCACAGCCTTCGGTCTTGAGGCTGACCATGTACAGTCTGACAGCTTACTTACAAAATCGCAGATTGCGAAGTGCATCAAGAGCTTTATTTGGCTCTCATAAGTGTAATACATTAATAACAATCTAATATTTAGAAGAAAAAAATTAAAGGCCCCTCATATGATTGGGGTGATTGAGCATGGCTGGTTATCGAGATAATTCACTTTAAAGGTACATTCTCGTAAAATGTTTGGATTTAATATTAAACATGGATTAAGCAGCAATGTCATGATGTTGGGAACTAGATAAAAACACTATTAACCCATTCACTACTGGCAGTAATTTCCCCCAGAGTACTGGGCCCTATTGTATGACGTCATATAATTAGGCCATCGTGGCGACGGCCCACGTACTTTAGGGTACCTAATTTAGGCCGTCGTGGCGACGGCCCATGTACTCAAAGGGTTAACACATATAACTTATACAATATGGATAAAAAAGGTATGAAGCACCCTCTATTTTAAAATGACGAGCCCTATTTTAAGATGGCGATATTTCAAGCTGACTGATTTGACAGATTTTGTTGAAAATGTTATTTTATTTACATATTATCATCCACCAAGCCAGTAATGTCTTTATGGATTTACAGGCCTATGCACAGGACAAATTTATTTATTGTAAATGGTGCTGATCTAGAATATACTAAAAAAAACCATCGAATATTTCATGGTGAATGATGCTGTGTTGGAGTATATATATTAAAAAGAACAAAAAATAATTCAGAATAAAAAAATAAATTTTGACAGTAAGAAAGTCAGCTGGACTATCATATAAACTAATTCGTGAAAGGAATGAATTCACATTACTGTAGATCTGGTAATTTGTGTGTGTTTAAATTTTCACGAAGTTTAGAATTCATTATTTTTTACTTTTCTTTACTAGTGCTAAATAATAATAATAATGTTTGTGAGATACGTGAATTCGCAAATTTGTCCTCCTCGCAAAACTCACAAAAATTAAAACCTCGCAAATAAAACCAGATCTACAGTATTATTTATGTTTATCTACTTTGTAGGTCTAAAACTATTTTAGTATGACATCACTTGATCACATTATCTGAACTAGCCTGTCAGCGTGGTGTTATCTTGGGGTATGACCAACTGAAAATAGGGGCAGGCTGTAAAAGGCGGACTAGCATTTGATTGGGGAAAATTCAGTGTGGAATGACCCTCTCTTCATCTCATTTGTCTAAGCCATGTCGAGATGTTCCCTTTGAGGTTTACCTCAGTTTATGATTTTTTTTTATTCTCATTTTTTTTATTCTCATTCTGACTAATATTCTTAAAACCTTAGAATGTTTGGTGTAAGCTAGCTGATATCATGGTATGTGTCAAGAGTATGCACGTCTGTATGTGTTGGCCGGCACTTAGCCATCAATGAGCAGCTGTTTATTGTCTTTGTGCACAGTGGTTTGGAGGGTAAGCCTCAAAGACTGGTTCGTTTCTGATCGGCTGACAGAATAAGCTGTTTGTGAGAAGGTGTGTGGTGAGAAATTTGATCATCACTTTGCAGTGTTCGCTTGTCATTGATACTAGGGGTGTTGCAATAAAAAAAACTGTTAAGAGACGCGCATCATTAGATATATCAGGGGGGGGGGGGGCTAGAAGAAATATGATAAAAGGTTGTCACCACAAAAATTGGAAAACAATTTGTTGAAAATTTGGACAGAAAAAAACATTTTTGTTGATGGGAGATATGTTGACCAGAATGAACCAGCAAATGGTAACGTACAGAATATGGAAAATATACGACAAATCAGATACAGATTGTTTAAAATTCAATGCCGCTAACAGAGGTGAACAAATTGCAATCAACTAAAACTCTATCCTTAGTTTATGACTGAAGACATAGGCCTATATGCCGGTCTTTGTGGCAGGGACAAAACTAAGAAATTCAAAAGAATTGTCTGATGGCGGCCATTTTGAAAAATGTGGCGACTATTTTAAAGGTTTGCTTGGCTCAAATGTTTTTCTCAGAAGAGTACCTCCAGATGGACATGTAGGGCTACGGCACAATAGAGCAGCTGTTGCTGTTTCTTTACTTGTTCTCTACCCCACTACTATATGTTCATCAGGTTATATCTATGTTATATATCAATAACTGTCAATGGAATGTATAGGGCCTTTTGCCCCACATGTAGCTACAGGATCGCTCTGGGCTATTTTTTTCGTAAAACATGCATTTATTATTCAGGCTTACATCACTTCCTTCCCTTATTATCAATCATTTGTATATAATCTCCAAGCGTCCGGAGGTTTTCGACGGTGATATTTACTCAATATTTACTCAATTTTTTTTGTTCCCTCTAAAATATGTAGAGCTGAAACATGTTAAATTCCAATATCATACTTGCCAACTCTACCAATTTAGGCACAGAACCACCATTATTAGAAACCTACGGGTTTTTAAAAGGTTGGCATGTACTGTATGCAATGTATTTGAGGTTACACAATCATTTTAAAATCATAAAAAATCAATATTTTATTTTGGCTTCTTAATATTGCCATAAGATGTGAACATGTCCATGGAATAGAATTGCCTAAGTTGTTTTAAATGTTATGTTGGTTTAAACATATTTATCTAACGAGGATTACAACATAGTATTAAACTAATGAAAATGCTCTCCTCAGAAGACAAAATAAATAAATAAATAAATAAAAAACATTCAATAGAACAGTATGACAATAAGCACTCAAAAGAAAACATAAAAATTATATAATATTTGACATGTTTTAACGTTGGTTTGATGGCAAACAATATAAAATCAAAGAAAAATTGAATAATTGCGACATACATAATATTGTTTTAAACAGCGTTCATGAGAATGTTACAGTGGCTAGCATTGGAATTATTTATGTGAATCTGTTAGATTTTATAATATATTTAGATACTGCTTCAATAATTTTAAAATTGTGTTCTCTTATGTTAACACCTTGTAATATAATGTTCAAAATTGCTGAAGTACTCTTATCATCGGTATAATTATGTAATATTCCAAATAAATCTTCTCTAGATCCGCTTTGCATGGGGCATTCAATAAAATAATGTTTAACAGTTTCGGAGCCGCCAGAACACCTGCACTGTGAACTATCGATGCAACCTTTAGAGAACCAGTGTTCGTTCAGGTTGCTGAATCTCAGACGTAACTGAGATAGAACAACCTGAACGAATCTGGAACCCATGAGGTAATATCCGCTTTGCTCTTTATTACATTTTTTACGAAAGTGGTTTAATTGAGCAGAGTACTCTGGTGATCTAAAATTAGGACTTGAGTAATAAAGAATTTTGTGCACTTTGGAAATAAACTGTTTTGATATTGGGTTGAGCTAGCTTTAATAATACGAAATGTTGGAGAAGTTGCCGAACGGGTATTACGAGAATGCAGGCATTCTGGCATACAATCAGTCAGGTAGTGTGGTACTTTATTGTGCAAGCATTTACAAAATAAGATAATGCTATGTGCATCTCTACGCGTCTCCAATGTTTGGAAACCAGTCTCGTTCAATAATAAAAAGTTGGATGGAAATCTCTCGCACCTGCAATAATGCGTAAAGCATCATTTTGAACGCTTTTAAGTTTTGCAGCGTCAGCTTTTTTACATTTGCTATACACAATATCGCCATATTCTAAGACTGGTCGGACAAAACTCTTATAACAAGTGCTAAGACAGAATGTTGACCATTTATTTTTAAAAAATCGCATCATATTTATTCGTTTGTAAGCATGGGATGTCACACAATCAATGTGATGGTTCCACTGTATATCCGCAGAAAATGTGATGCCCAGATGTTTATGAAATTTTACATTTTTTAATGGAATATTATTTAACAATAATGGTTGTTCAGTTGGGGGTACACTTTTTCTAGAAAACATAAAAGCGACAGTTTTTGGTATACTGAGTTTGAGTTTCCACTGTGAAGCCCATTTTTCAATGGTTTTCAGATCTTCATTTATAACTTCCGAATCTTCTCAAACTGACGTATCTCGTATGGGCCTAAAAATAGAAGCATCGTCTGCAAAAAAGGAACATTCTACTGGATATATTTCCAGTAATGTCGTTAATATATATTAGGAAGCAGAGTGGCCCAAGGATGGATCCTTGGGGACTCCTGATTTAATATGTCGCCAATCTGACGACGAGCCTTTAATAACTACTTTTTGTGATCTGTTAGTTAAATAGTTTGTAAGCCAAGATAGAATGTTTGCAGTAACACCGTATTTTTTCAAATTTATAGATCAGGCCTTTGTGGCTAACTTTGTCAAACGCCTTTGCAAAGTCTACAAATACAGCTCGAACCGAGTTATTTTTCTTTGTATATGTTATGAGAGATACAAGTCAGCTGGTTAACACACGAGTCTCCGTTTATAAAACCTGACTGGTGTGGTGACAATATAGCATTATGTCTCAAATAAGAGAAAATATGATGGAAGATAAGTTTTTCGAATACTTTAGAGACGCAAGGGAGCAGTGATACTGGTCTGTAATTATTAATATCAGACTTGATGCCCTTTTTATATAGCGGTATAACTAAGGCTCTTTTTCAGGTTTCAGGTTAAATACCATTAGTTAGAGATTTGTTAAAAATATGACACAAAATTGGCGAAATTGGGATCGCAGCTTCTTTAAAAAGTCTGTTGCCAATTTGATCACATCCAGTTGATTTGCTGCAATCTAAGGTAGACAATATGTTTTTAACTTGGTCAGAGGTAAGTAATAAATCTTCGATATCTGGATAATCACGATCAGCGAGTGGGGGGAGTATCATATCGTTATCATCGACGGTAGATTGTTGTATAAAATAATTTTTAAAAATTTCTGCTTTTTTTGAGTTGTCGTGAATAGTATCTGCTCCAAGAACAATAGATGGTATTTCAGATTTTTTTTGAGCCTTTAATTTCGCGTTTTAGTACACTCCACCACTGTTTCGGTTTTGTTGCTGTATGACATAGAATTGATTCAGTTTTAACTCCATATGCATTTTTAGCTTCTTTAACCATTGACACAATCTCATTTCTCATTTGTTTGTAATCGTTCTTGACACTATCTAAGTAACTGCGTTTAAATTCATAAAATAATTTGCGGCGGTTTTTAATACATTTTCGAATCTCGGAATTCATCCAAGGTTTATCTTTAGGTCGAACAATAACATTTTGGTGTGGTACACATGCTTCAGCAATCTTGATAAACATATCAGACCAAATTAAAACACATTCATTAACATCATCTAGTAACGTAACATTCTGCCATGGAGAAGTAGAAAGGAGACAACAAAATTTGTCAAAATCGGCTTTTTTTCAAATTCCATACCTCCCGTTTAAAAGAACTGTCGTGTTTATATTTAAATTTTAAGACTGCTGTTATAGGAACATGATCGCAGTTAGGAAGAGGTGGTTCCGTTCTAATTTTATCAAAAAAGTGAATAGTATTAGTAAATAAAAGGTCTATGCAGCTCTGGCTGTTTCCACTGAAACGGGTTGGCTCACTGATAAGCTGATCATAAGAATAAGAATCGAACAATTCCTTGCACACTTTGCCAGCATTGCATGTTTTATCGCGTGCGTGAAAATCTGAATGTTTGCAATTCATGTCTCCTATAAAAATTACTGTGTCAAAAGTGGACGATGCCGAGTCGAGAATATTTTGAACATCGTCAAAGAAAAATTTTGAGGACTTATTAGGAGGCCCATAGCAAGAACACAGGAGTATTTTGTTATTGTCACACTTAATTTCTAGACACATTATTTCACTATCAGCGGGTTCAAAGCAGGTAAGCATGTTGCTGTTTACATAATTATGAATATATGTTACCAAACCACCGTACCTGTTCATTGGTCTATCTCGACGGTACATAGTATAGTCAGGCATTTAAATATCAATATCTTTGTCAGATTTGTGTAACCATGTCTCGGATACACATACAATACTATTTTCACGTGATGAAGCTTCAGCACACAAATAATCAAATTTTCTTATTGTAGGGTTTTCGCTGACTACGGCTCGAATACTTCTAATATTTACACAGTATAAAGTTAACTGGTTTACATTATAATGGTGATGAAGAGGTGGGCCCGGATTGGACTCAATATCACCACAATGTTTAAATAATGTTGCTGCAACAAAATTAACAAATATGAAATTTAGAAATACAGTACACCAAAAATTATATTCCGATGTCAAACAAATTCGCACGTTTTTTCCTGGACTGAGGAATTTTATGTGGAAATTACCAATACTAGCTCTATAATAATCAATGTACAACATAATGATGCTGAGTAAAAATATGATATAATTCACCCTGTATGTCAATTAATAAAATAATGTTATGCCGCATTTTAAACTCTCCGTTGAAAAGAAGAAAATCATAAAATGTATACACACATAGGTTATGTAACCCTACTCCAATTAATCTTAAGTGCTCGTCTGCCATATTTACAAAAAATAACAAAACAATGAAGTATATCATTATATTCAAGAACCTGCATAACTTGCTACGGTTCATTTGCATCATGTGTTAATGTAGAAATAAAATAAAATATACAAAAAATTCCACCTGCAATTTTTGTGGGTGTGTCAATCAGCTTGAGTTCCATGTGGTCTCAACGTGTTTCACAGTAAGTGTATTATCATGATTGTATTAATATAATCTCTCACTAATACAAAAACGAAATATTTTCGAAAATTGTTCGTTCGTTGCATAGTACATTTGATAATGATTTCATTGTAAATCTGTGAAGGGATGGAAGGGAATAACTACGGAGGGCGTGGAATGTTTTGTTTATTGTTGTTCCGCATGGCTATGGCTTCATCGATGGTTTGGAAAGGGTCAATCCTGTAGCGCTACGTGTCTCAAGGTGGTGTAAACATTACTTGTCCATTGTGAGACCATGTGGAGTTGGTAGGTTCAGACACGAGTACACGGTTGAGAGTTCGCTGGTGAGATCTTCTGAGATGACAACTCGGCTCCCTTTCAGCTCTCGCCTGTTCTTGATGACTTCGTCACGCTTTTGGCGTCGGTTGAACATAACAATTATCGGTGGTGGTCGGGGCGGCCCCTCCCCGTTCCTGCGTGGTGCTCGAAGGCGGTGACAGGCTTTAATATCATTTGTTGTCAGGGCAACACCAGGCTTCTCGGTACACATGTCTACAATGAGTTCTGTGGTGTTTTCGTTTTGTACTGTCTGTACGCCGTGCACTCTGACAATGTTATGTTGTGCACATACTAGCGAGAAATAAGGACGAGATTTAATTTCGACACGCAAAATGAGAAATACAGTACACCAAAAATTATATTCCGATGTCAAACGAATTCGCACGTTTTTTCCTGGACTGAGGAATTTTATGTGGAAATTACCAATACTAGCTCTATAATAATCAATGTACAACATAATGATGCTGAGTAAAAATATGATATAATTCACCCTGTATGTCAATTAATAAAATAATGTTATGCCGCATTTTAAACTCTCCGTTGAAAAGAAGAAAATCATAAAATGTATACACACATAGGTTATGTAACCCTACTCCAATTAATCTTAAGTGCTCGTCTGCCATATTTACAAAAAATAACAAAACAATGAAGTATATAATTATATTTAAGAACCTGCATAACTTGCTACGGTTCATTTGCATCATGTGTTAATGTAGAAATAAAATAAAATATACAAAAAAGTCCACCTGCAATTTTTGTGGGTGTGTCAATCAGCTTGAGTTCCATGTGGTCTCAACGTGTTTCCCAGTAAGTGTATTATCATGATTGTATTAATATAATCTCTCACTAATACAAAAACGAAATATTTTCGAAAATTGTTCGTTCGTTGCATAGTACATTTGATAATGATTTCATTGTAAATCTGTGAAGGGATAGAAGGGAATAACTACGGAGGGCGTGGAATGTTTTGTTTATTGTTGTTCCGCATGGCTATGGCTTCATCGATGGTTTGGAAAGGGTCAATCCTGTAGCGCTACGTGTCTCCAGGTGGTGTAAACATTACTTGTCCGTTGTGAGACCATGTGGAGTTGGTAGGTTCAGACACGAGTACACGGTTGAGAGTTTGCTGGTGAGATCTTCTGAGATGACAACTCGGCTCCCTTTCAGCTCTCGCCTGTTCTTGATGACTTCGTCACGCTTTTGGCGTCGGTTGTACATAACAATTATCGGTGGTGGTCGGGGCTACCCCTCCCCGTTCCTGCGTGGTGCTCGAAGGCGGTGACAGGCTTTAATATCATTTGTTGTCAGGGCAACACCAGGCTTCTCGGTACACATGTCTACAATGAATTCTGTGGTGTTTTCGTTTTGTACTGTCTGTACGCCGTGCACTCTGACAATGTTATGTTGTGCACGTACTAGCGAGAAATAAGGACGAGATTTAATTTCGACACGCAAAATAAGAAATACAGTACACCAAAAATTATATTCCGATGTCAAACGAATTCGCACGTTTTTTCCTGGACTGAGGAATTTTATGTGGAAATTACCAATACTAGCTCTATAATAATCAATGTACAACATAATGATGCTGAGTAAAAATATGATATAATTCACCCTGTATGTCAATTAATAAAATAATGTTATGCCGCATTTTAAACTCTCCGTTGAAAAGAAGAAAATCATAAAATGTATACACACATAGGTTATGTAACCCTACTCCAATTAATCTTAAGTGCTCGTCTGCCATATTTACAAAAAATAACAAAACAATGAAGTATATAATTATATTTAAGAACCTGCATAACTTGCTACGGTTCATTTGCATCATGTGTTAATGTAGAAATAAAATAAAATATACAAAAAATTCCACCTGCAATTTTTGTGGGTGTGTCAATCAGCTTGAGTTCCATGTGGTCTCAACGTGTTTCCCAGTAAGTGTATTATCATGATTGTATTAATATAATCTCTCACTAATACAAAAACGAAATATTTTCGAAAATTGTTCGTTCGTTGCATAGTACATTTGATAATGATTTCATTGTAAATCTGTGAAGGGATGGAAGGGAATAACTACGGAGGGCGTGGAATGTTTTGTTTATTGTTGTTCCGCATGGCTATGGCTTCATCGATGGTTTGGAAAGGGTCAATCCTGTAGCGCTACGTGTCTCCAGGTGGTGTAAACATTACTTGTCCGTTGTGAGACCATGTGGAGTTGGTAGGTTCAGACACGAGTACACGGTTGAGAGTTTGCTGGTGAGATCTTCTGAGATGACAACTCGGCTCCCTTTCAGCTCTCGCCTGTTCTTGATGACTTCGTCACGCTTTTGGCGTCGGTTGAACATAACAATTATCGGTGGTGGTCGGGGCTACCCCTCCCCGTTCCTGCGTGGTGCTCGAAGGCGGTGACAGGCTTTAATATCATTTGTTGTCAGGGCAACACCAGGCTTCTCGGTACACATGTCTACAATGAATTCTGTGGTGTTTTCGTTTTGTACTGTCTGTACGCCGTGCACTCTGACAATGTTATGTTGTGCACGTACTAGCGAGAAATAAGGACGAGATTTAATTTCGACACGCAAAATGAGAAATACAGTACACCAAAAATTATATTCCGATGTCAAACGAATTCGCACGTTTTTTCCTGGACTGAGGAATTTTATGTGGAAATTACCAATACTAGCTCTATAATAATCAATGTACAACATAATGATGCTGAGTAAAAATATGATATAATTCACCCTGTATGTCAATTAATAAAATAATGTTATGCCGCATTTTAAACTCTCCGTTGAAAAGAAGAAAATCATAAAATGTATACACACATAGGTTAGGTAACCCTACTCCAATTAATCTTAAGTGCTCGTCTGCCATATTTACAAAAAATAACAAAACAATGAAGTATATCATTATATTCAAGAACCTGCATAACTTGCTACGGTTCATTTGCATCATGTGTTAATGTAGAAATAAAATAAAATATACAAAAAATTCCACCTGCAATTTTTGTGGGTGTGTCAATCAGCTTGAGTTCCATGTGGTCTCAACGTGTTTCCCAGTAAGTGTATTATCATGATTGTATTAATATAATCTCTCACTAATACAAAAACGAAAAAAAAATCGAAAATTGTTCGTTCGTTGCATAGTACATTTGATAATGATTTCATTGTAAATCTGTGAAGGGATGGAAGGGAATAACTACGGAGGGCGTGGAATGTTTTGTTTATTGTTGTTCCGCATGGCTATGGCTTCATCGATGGTTTGGAAAGGGTCAATCCTGTAGCGCTACGTGTCTCCAGGTGGTGTAAACATTACTTGTCCGTTGTGATACCATGTGGAGTTGGTAGGTTCAGACACAAGTACACGGTTGAGAGTTTGCTGGTGAGATCTTCTGAGATGACAACTCGGCTCCCTTTCAGCTCTCGCCTGTTCTTGATGACTTCGTCACGCTTTTGGCGTTGGTTGAACATAACAATTATCGGTGGTGGTCGGGGCGGCCCCTCCCCGTTCCTGCGTGGTGCTCGAAGGCGGTGACAGGCTTTAATATCATTTGTTGTCAGGGCAACACCAGGCTTCTCGGTACACATGTCTACAATGAGTTCTGTGGTGTTTTCGTTTTGTACTGTCTGTACGCCGTGCACTCTGACAATGTTATGTTGTGTACGTACTAGCGAGAAATAAAGACGAGATTTAATTTCGACACGCAAAATGAGAAATACAGGAATTACTGAAAAATGGATCTTTGGGCCCACTAGCTAACAAAAATTTAGCCCTCGCTCTGGTATGAGTGTCGCATGGTACTATTTGTGTATTTGGTTTAATGTAAGGCTGGGCTAGTATCGCATAGGCCTACTTTTCTTGTTCTGTTGACATGCTTGTGTTGTCCGACATGTGTCTTCTTTTCGTTAGGCAATTTGGTCTAATTACTATGATTTATTTTTGGGCGCGAACATCTATTGCGGTTCGCTCTTAATACTGCATCGCGGAATATAGACATTTCCGCTACTTGCCTCGAGGCAATCATCTTCATCATGATTATTACTTGATTTGGTTATGATTTGTTGGTGACTTTATCTATTACATTGCCATGATATCATCTCCTGTTCGACTTCGGAATAAATAATAATGCTGCTTTTTTCCTCCCGCTTGTTAATTCTGCATCAGATACCTGTCTTTCTGATTGCTACTATCATTACACATTAGAACCGGTGACGTTACCTTTTCCTCATATTGAACTATTTACACTACACCTAGTAACCTTCTTAATTTAGAAACGTTACAGTAGATTATCGCTAGAACCTCCACTGTAACGTTTCTAAAAGAAGCTCACTGTGTGGTGTGAGTAGCTCAACGTGTTTCCTGTCTCTCTGCTTCTAGACATCAGTCAGTCAACACGTCTGAATGATGGTCTGTCTAACTAACTCTGCCAAATTGTTTTTTTAATTGTTACAGGTTAGTGTGTCATAGGTCATATTTCTATTTCTATGTTTGTCAAGCTTATTGTCCAAATGTGTAATGTTCAAAATCGAGAAGTTTGAGTGTATTTGGTAACTTATAATTGTTGTTGTGCTTGTAACTTTGGCAGTAGGCCCTATGTCTTATAAAGTTTTTGTGAATGTTAGTTTTAATTCGACTAATTAACTGTTAATAAATTAAATAAGCTTGATTTCAATGTTAATAAGTAATCTTACAAGTAACTTTTTCTGCTTCTAGACATCATTCAGTCAACACGTCTGAATGATGGTCTGTCTAACTAACTCTGTCAACTTGGTATTGTAATTGCTACAGATCCCGTAATCTTCATCTGATATCTAGCCCAGACCTACCGATTGTTATCTTCACTTGAGTCTAGACTACGTGTAATCGAATAATTCTGAGCTTCCTCCAGTGTGAACTATATTCTGAGTCTCTTTGGACATCTCCTGATCGTGTCAAATCAACCTAGGCTACTGGAAATTATGCTTATTGTTATCTTGTTAATAAACTGTTTGTTGTTATATCTGAATCAAGTCAAGTGTTGAAGTTCCCTTTTTTCTACATCCACATCACCAGCCGAAACTAAGTTGCCCGACTACGAAAAGAACCCCAGTGTATCTATTAAATCAAGACCTTTTAATTAAAGTCTATAATAGACTGCACTACATATACAACTGTAGGCCTACATACATTACATAACTATATGAACGTAAAGGATATTGTATTAAATAATAAAATATTGTTACTATAGTACGTCTGTGTATTTTTTGGATGAATTACAAATTATTACTGAATAATATTCAAATATTACAAAATCATTCTCTGACTATTTTATTAAAATTTATTATGAGCTAAACTGGTAAATAGTTGTTGAAGACTATATTACATTGACATGTCATATGTTCATACATATTTCAGAAAGGTATGCTCCTTGTCTGAATTGTGCTCCTTGTCTTGTTATTCGAACTTTGCTTCCGTTATTTTAACGATATCTCCTACAAAAACAGTCATGTAATTGAACTACAATGTAACCTCCTTGCATCACCCTTAATTCCACCCCAACGAGAGCATCATAACTGCATTCACAGCGTTAGAGACCAAGGTCCAAGGCCATGAATAATATAAGGCCATGAAAGATATCATGAATGATAACAGGCCTCGCTAAGTTACTCCCGTGGCGCGATAGCACAATAGTGCGTACTGCCACGTAATATACAGATACAGAAACTTTGTATCAAGCAATTCAAGACTTGGTCGCTTACACTGATATCAACTGGATCTGAAGAACCGTCTGCCCCCTCCCATATGGAGCGTGTTTCTGGAGGCAGTGCACACCAAAAACGACGTGGAGAGATCGATATTAGACTGTCACTACAGTGTGCAATACTCCACCTGAGGAGTGATGGCTGTCACCGCGAAGAAGAAAAAAGAGAGACACCACTATTTATTCTACCCCACTCTGCCGTCACTGGTCTAGCCTGATCCAGTTGTCTGATTGATTGATTATCAGTTAAACGGGTAAAAAAATAGATATCTTTTCACTTTCAAATACAATAAAACATACTAAATTTATCACAATCAGTGATAGTAGTGCATTTATCAACACTATACTATATTACTAGTCTATGTCATGTTATTTTTTGGATCACTGGTTTATTCTGTCTTACAATTTTAGCACTCAAAATCAAACTTCTCCGAGGACCGACGTCACCGAGTCATTGATGATTGACCCATTCTCGTTCTATTCTTTCAGGATCAGACATTTTCAGTCACACTGCCACTGTGCCAGGCTGGGTGGGAGGGGGGTGAGGGGCAAGGCGGCCACCGCATTATCGCCGAATCGGGCGCTAGTCTAGCCTCGCCCTGGCCTGGGCAGCAGCCTAGGACTGGCCCCAGCCGGAACAGCCCCAGACCAGTTTTTTCCCAGGGACAGGGTCAGGGTGGGAAAAAACAACGGAGTGGCTATTCGTACAGCAAAGCCAAAGTTATAATGAAAGTCAATGGGAACCGATCATTTCGTAAACGAGGCTGCCCATAGACTTACATTATAAAGAATCACGTACGATTAGCCAAGTGCTGCCAAAAAAGAAAGCCCCAGGCCAGGGCAGGGCTGGTCTGTGTGACAGTGACACAGGTCCGGTAAGCCAAAACTAGGTATGTTCGAAGAAGTCATTTTGGTGTTTTTTTCGTGTTTTTTCAGAGACTGCTGCTTTTTTATTTTTTTCACTTGCGTGGCCTCTTTTCTAAGGACCCATTTTGATATTTTGATTGATCGGTGGCCTATACTGTAATACATTTTCGTTGAGCTGTCTGATTTTAAGCAGCCAACTAGAGTCTACAATGCTCATCATCGTACTTCGACACAAGCCCTCTCTGTCAAGCCCTCTGCATGCATGTCCTCTCTAGAATGATAGTCGTCTCAGATAATCGGACGGTGCTTATTTTGAGCCCTGTATTACTAAGCTAATAAGCAAAATATCTCCGTTGTAGGCCTAAAGGAGCTGCAAAATTTTTCATTCACCTAATCAACCCTTTCAGCGCGGGGACAGTCTTTCATCTGTTGACGTTAGTTTTTGGCTTTAAAAGACATTCCCCGTGCTCAGATCCTGGCATGTAAATTACTGTCCCCGTGCTGAAAGAACTAAAATATTTATAATGGCTGTAGACCGATAACATAGGCAGATAGGTTTTCAAATGAAGCAGAAATAGCTAACTAGTAAGACATTTATGATGATCTCAAATTGAAAAAATTGAAAATGGTTTAGTCAAAAATATTTCAGCGTTGTGATTTCAAAATGAAAAAAACAACTTTAGTCCTCATGGTTTAATTAAAAATATTTCAACATTGTAAGCAGCATTCGAAATAAGGTGTGAAATATAAGTTGTCCAGCGGATAACCAAGCCCTACATTTCTGGTTGTCTGCTAAAAGAAGACCTAGTTTGAAGAAATCAATAGTGCCATGACTGCGCAGGGTGTGAAATCAGTTTTCACACTGTAACTGACCATATGAGCAGCTTCTACTGTTTAATACTGCCCTGACAAATAATCAATGATGCAATGTAAACGTAAATTATATGAATGCAGTGACAAAACCACTAATATTAAAATCATGATAAATTTCATACAGGGACATAGACTAAACACCAGTGGCAGATCACAGGAATACGCAGCATATGTCCGCCATTTTGTTTTTTGTTCAGGATGTAAACAGTGATAAGCAAACACATTCTGTGTGAAATATAGGCGAGAATTTAACCTATGATTGCTACATACTATTAATGTATAGATTTGCAGAATTGTAAATGTTAACAAGATCGATTGAGATTTAAAAAAAATCACATCAAATTGTATAGATGTCAGAAAAAAGGCGATAATGCCATCGTTATTCACACAATTTTTACCGCTAAAAACGCTTGAATGAAACTTTAGAATGGTAAAATTGTATTGTAATATCAGATAAATAGGTTGTCCATACGGATAACCACAACATTACTTTTGGTTGTCGATCTTAGCATTTGGTTGGCCCGGACAAACGGATGTATGCTTATTTCGAATGCTGATAACTTGGGTTAACTAGCAATTTCCAAATAGGAATTCTGAGGTAAAGACAGGAGAACAGAGATAGTTTGATTCTAGACATGACCAGGCCCAGACCGTAACATTTGATGTGGGCCGTGTATTGCTATATTTGTCTTTCATTTTTACATTATTGGAACTCATTCCAATAATGTTTTAATATGGTTCACGAAACAAATTCTGGGCACTTTTTTTTTGTGTCCATATAATGTGTGTCCCAAATGACTATCACTCACATCTTCTCAAATACGGCAAAACGCATAGGTTCAGTTTTCTGTCATTTCATAGCCTACAGTAGGCCTACCAAACGTTGTTTCTGAATAAGCATAAATATCTCTTTTTGCTGAGTTATTAGGATTTCTGTGGTCAATTTTTCGACAGGTAGGGGTCTCGAAATTTTGAGCTGTGTGTTGGGCTATTGATTTATACCCTGTAGATAGCCTGTAGATTTTACTGAGAACAATGCCTACCTTAGGATCAAACTGGGCCAATAGAATCTTAAGAAACCACCACAATGAGAGTTTGAAACCGGGGAAAGCTAACAGATGTTTTACTCTTGAGATCAAATCTATCATGATATTGATACAATATTTTGTAATAATATATCTTGCCTTTGAAAATCTAACCCTTGGCATAAATGCCTCTGAAACCATAGCTACAATTGTCTTAAGAACATTCTGAGATAGGCTGACCTACATCTTAAGCAGATCATAGGACGAGATATACTTCCCTGACCAATCAGACACAGAGAATCTACCGTATTGTGCTGTGTATAAGTCGCAACTTTTTTTCTTTTTTTGGGCCTTTTTTGGCCTGGGGCGACTTATCCATAGGTGCGACATATGTTCGTTTCCTGCCAGTCAATCTTGCGGCCGAAATCGTCACCAGAGAAATATTCGAACGTCTGTCTACTTCCTCATATTTTCGCCCGTTTTTCAAGCTATTTAACTAGTCAGCGGTACACTTGTTTTCACCAATATTTAGTAGGCTTTTGCGTGATAAGTTATTTAAAATAATCTTAACATTATGTCACTATCATTATATTTTATCAGCGTGTGAAGTTGTAATAGCAAACATGATAATAAAAACGCCGACATCGCGCTCTAACATCTAGGACTACAGTCCTACTGCATTCGGTAATGTGTTGTAGGCAAAATCATTGTCACCCGATGTATGTTCAGTTGCCGTGAATGATTATTTACCAGCAAGCAATAAAATGAAAAAAAATAACCCCACACATCGCTAAAACATCCTTCACCAAAATGTTATGTTTTTAAATTTGGATCGCTCACATTACAACGTAGTTTACAGAACTTGATGGAAACAGTTGGCCTCACTTTTCACTGCCGGTTCTGAATTCATGTGGCAACAACAGCAGAGGTCGCCTCGTCATTAACCAGATAGGCTTAGCGTTCTCGTATTGAAATAGTTAATATTTTAATTATAACCAGATAACAATAATTCTATATGTCCGCTTAAATTTATAACAATCATTAAATTATAAAAGCTTTTACTATATTAATTACATAAATGTATGCCTACGTATGTACAGTCTATAGTTAAATAATAGTGAAGGCCAGGCCTGTATACTGTAATATAGTCTGTAGTCTTATCGTGAAGGATTATCTGATGTGTACAGTCTGCTTGTCAAATTGGCTGTGCAGCCAACCGTGAAAGGGTGTCAATCAGTCAACTGCTCATTGGATTAAAAAATTACGCGGGATTTTCATTTAGTCACGTGAGTAGAAGAGGTAGGTCGTCACATCCCTGGACGATAACATCTGCTGATTGGCTTTCAGCGACCACATAACACAATATCACCTAATACGTAGACACTGACAGTTGACCTACAGCTGCCGTGCGAAGCCTAAAGGCAGTATCCGCTCACTTTACAAGTGAGCAGATACTGCCTTTGCAGAGCAGATGACATAGGCCTGTACTACAGCACGTTTTGGGAGTGGCTGGGTCTTACAGACCTGTGCACCTCCCGTATTTTTTTGTATTTTGTATGGATTTACAGCCTAAATACGAAAGTACGGATTTACCAAATTGTGTACTCATTTGGGGTCTTCCAAAATACGTTTTTAATCATTAACATTTCTTTTAGTAGCAGCCTCTTTCCCCGTCATAGAGGGTGGTATTCTATCACCCCCGCCCGGTTTTATCGGCACCCGCCATATGCCTACATGTACATGCAGGCACAAGCTCAGTAACATAGACTTATATACT
Organism: Flabesymbios commensalis; assembly: GCA_964017125.1. NCBI lineage: Eukaryota > Metazoa > Annelida > Polychaeta > Terebellida > Flabelligeridae > Flabesymbios > Flabesymbios commensalis. Next base: position 55,114,342 of record OZ024911.1, read on the forward strand.
GTTCTGTAAAGGCAGTATCTGCTTACTTGTAAAGTAAACAGATACTGCCGTCTGCCTTTGCACGGCAGTATACTAACTGTTAGTACGAAGTGGCTAATCGTACAGGCACGCACCCTAGCTGGTTATTAGCATACACTGGTATTAAGATGCACAGCCAGCAGCTGTAAGCCTCGCTCTGTGCGCGTCACCCGTGCACACCAGCAAACACCAGATGTTGAACCATGTTGATTTAATGTTGGGCCAGCGCCGTAGACAGTGGCCCAACATTAAAACAACATAGCCTAGGAAGAACGTCACGTGTTTGCTGGTACCCAGCACACACGCTGTTATACTTTGACCCGATGTTGGTTTAATGCGTCATAAACGATGGTCGAACGGTGAACAAACAGTGGGTCGTGTTTGGGGGCTGGCATGTCTGTATTAGAGGACAGTGGAATGTTGTTTCGCCTGCATTGAGTCCCGCTATCGTACTCGGCCTTGTCATGTGTCATCGCTTGAATTTCAGATAAACTCAAGATGTTGGACCATTGTTGTTTTAAAGCTGTACCATCAGCGCGGCGATGGCCCCTACAGCAAACTAATCTGGCGCAACATAACGTTTACCTAATGTTGCTTTTAAGCTGGGCCGTTACCTGTGACACTGTTCCAGCATTAATCCAACGATGGCACAACGACTTGTGTTTTCTCACTTTTTATGATCCGGTCTGTACATGTGGTAGTGGATTGTGCATACAGCGCCCGGGATACAGCGATCCACACCAGTCCTGATCAGTGCTGATTACATCTTCACTGTGCTTTGATACCGCTGAGAATGGACGTGGATAATGCTAGTACGAAACCTAAACTTGAAAGAAAGAGTAATACTGATAGGTCTTGTCAATTGGGATTTAAAAAAAACGTTGTCAGCCTTTTCTGGGAAGCTACACCACCAAATGGCAATGTATAAAACAGTCACAAACGAAGAATGTACCTGGATATGCTTTTTGTACTGTGTGTGGCTGTGACTTCTCTTAGCACATGGCGACAGGGATGATGTGCACCGCCACATTGATTTGGCCAAACATAAAGATAAGGTTGCAGCACAAAGTAAATCAATTTCGAGTTTTTTTTCAACACCCCAGCGTCAACAACAAGTTTGGAAAATAACAAAACCAAGGCTGAAGTGATGCTATGTGAACTGTTGGTCCATCATAATTTGCCATTTACAGCTGCTGATACATTCACAGAGGCTGTGAAAAAGATGTGTCCAGACAGCCAAATCGACAAAGAATTGCAGTGTGGAAGAAAAAAGGCAACTGGCTTAGTCAAAGAATTGGCGCATATGCGCCAAACTGATATTGTCACAAGAATTAAAAACCAAGTATTCACTGTATCAACTGATGGATCAAATGATGACAAAAGTAAGCAGCTCCCTATTGTTGTCCGAACATTTGATACATCAACTGGCCTTATGAACTCTGAGGTATTATCCAATGCAATCTGAGAGGGTCCTGCTACCGGAGAAAATATATTTCTACTCATAGAAGCAGAGTTTACTGCACATAACATCCCATGGTCCAATTGTCTTTCCCTCGGGTGTAATAACGCTTCCGTGATGACTGGCAAAAAAAAAGGTGTAATCGCATATCTCAGAAGAAAACAACCTGATACATATCCCTCCGGGTCTTTACTTAGTACATATAGCTGCCCATAAGGGAGCTCAGTGTCTTGTTGGAGTGGAATACAATGTTGGCCCAACATCTTCGACTTTGTTCCAACATTGTATAAATGTTATACAAATGTGTTGTGTTTGTTGGGTGGATATCGTGTATGTGTGCTAGCATTGGTTAACATGCTGCCATCATTCTGACACAACTCAACGTGCAGCCTCCTCTGTCAATAGGGCGAATCTTTTAGGTGTGAAAAATAGCTGTATCTCAGATCAAGGTCCCTGCAAAATATATGTCCTAATGTGTCCCACGTACATATTATAGACTACGTACTATAACTCTACGCGAACCACATGGATTGATTGCTGATACGATTGCGAAATAAAAATTTTAAAAAGATATATATTCAATAATTTAACCTACTCTCAGACTGCGTGTTTCTGAAAGTAGATGATCATCAAATCCTACAGATCGAAAGTAAGCCATTAACTTGCGTTTATAGTGTTAATAGTTTTAACTGAGGATCGTTTTCATAGCAGACGAGTCTGTGGTATTAATTATTTACCCAACAAACACAGGTGTTATTCAATGTTGATTTCATGCTGGTCTACCTCTACGACGTTGTCCCAGTGTTAAAACAACATACACTACAAAGTGGTCTATGTAACTTAAGTATATAGCATATTGAATTACATCAGTTGTGGAGCAAATCATTTATTAATGAAACTCTTTATTTCGGCGGTCTTGTAAATTGAGTTGAGTTTACAAGCATAATGAAAAGCTTTCTTACAGAAGGTGTGTTGTTTGTATTGTTCATCTTATTTTAATGTCTATTACCCCCCCCCCCCCCCCCCCCAGTAAAAATCTAGCCATGAATGAAGGTCGGAATAGTTTATTGGAGCGTGCTCAACCATTTCAGGCCTACATGCTTGGTAAATAACCTATTGATTATATAATATCAGTGATAATTATAATTATCTTATCACATGATTTATTGAAAAAAGCGTCATATTAGTGTTATAATATGTATTACACGATTTGCTGACAGTGTTATTTTACGAGATGTAGGCAAGGACACCTGTATCACCCTCCAAATGATGACGTAATTAAACGCTGCTCATCGTATCTCTTCAAGCTATTACCGTATCCCGTGTACATCTCCTGTCATATATGGACAGGTCTAGTAGTAGTACTATAGTACTAGATCAAATCAGGCCATTTCGTATGGCCCATCGGCATTTAACTTGAATCACTATTATATCATCCAATATAATAATGTATAAAAACTACTGTATGCGATTTTGTGGTAAGTGAGCATTGCCAGCAGTTGTGTTAAATTTGTAGCCAATTTAAGTCACTTCCATCGGCCACGGGGTGCTGGGAGTGCTTGCACATTATTTTAATATACTGTTATCATGTGAACTAACAAAGTAAACATCTTGTGCATCTAATTATTGTTTAGCAAGTTTCTTTTTAAATCTAAAATACATATTGGCGAAAATATATTTGTTTTGATTACAATGTTACAGTTTCTAGTTGCTTAAACATCAACTTCAGTCTGATTAAAAAAAAATAACTCACAATAATGTTCAGAACCGCAGGGTTCTTGTTCAATATGGCGGTGACCGAGTAACTTTTCATTTTTTCTTCCATTACTATAAGTAAGTTGTTGTTCAGTTATTATTATTTCTGCAGAGTGGTTGCTCTACCAGAGTTGACTGGATTCAGTATATTTGTGATACGACAATCAGAGTTCTGTAGGCATATTTCCCTTTTATCACCCATACTGAATGGTTGTCAACCTGTGGTATCGTTTTCTTAATTTTTTAATTATAACTGTTTCCTATTCAAATGGTGAAGTTAGAAAATTGATCTACATGTAGTCAACACAAGACGTTGACTCAATACTAGTTTAACGTTGGTCCACTGTCTACGATGTTGAACCAACATTTGACCAACATTGATTCAATGTTGTGTTTTTGCTGGGCATCTTATTGTACAATATAAATATTTTATTTCATTCTGTCACAGTGTGTCTCTTAACTCGTCTTGTCTGTCACACGCCTCTCTTACAAATCTGATTTCAGGTCTAAGACTTCCGGCTTCCACAGCTTCCGGTTGGCAGTAACACCAGTGCGGGCCTCAGTTGTTGCTTCTCCTGCATGACATAGTCAGTCAATGTCATATGACATTGACGGTTCAAAGTGTCAGTCAGACAGTGTGTTTACTGTCCTGCTGATGAATCAGAAAAAATGTCTTTTATGACATTGAACCTTGCTCTCGATAAAATCAAATTTGCCGAAGACTTCAAATCTTCCAACAAAGAAATGTGCAACGTCAAAGAGCTTATTGAGGATATAACTCGCATGCTTGCAAGAGACATAGAAAGGTAAATACATTTTTTAACTTGTTTTATTTAGCATAGTGATCATGTGTATGCAGGTTGTCTGACTTGTATGACGCTTCCTCAGATGTTTTGAAAGAATAGTTGAAGTTGAACTAGCTTGCGACAATCGCTTATCACTTGATAAGATGTAATGTATCAATTGTATTTTTTTCATACAAATAAAACTACTACCCCGACTACTATTTATGTTGTCATTGTGAAATAACCCTTTAAGCCCTCATGATGCATTCAGGATGCATTAAAGCATCGTTTTACATCCCTGAAAACAGACTTAATTTTCCTTCAACCAAAGTTTTTAAAATGAAAATTTCCATTAAACTGGTTTACCAATAAATGTCAATTTCCTTAAATTTTCAAACCACATCAAATCATCTTCATCCACTACAAGTCGAGAATTGCGGCAGCAATTCGCGGCTTGTAGTGGATGAAAAGGCTTAAAAGTATAAAAGAAAAAATTTAGTGAAAGTTTTACGAAAATGTATTCTACTCGCACTTCGATTCACTATTGTTTCAGAGAAAAAATTGATGAAGAAATCTTGAAAGTTGTCATAAACATCTGCTCCTATGTCGGACGAATGCTGCAACGCAACCAAGGTGAAGCGGCTTGTCGTGAAGAAGCTGTAGCTGTTGTAACAGAATGTTTTAGAACATTGAGAAATAGCTGTGCAGGTTGTCAAAGAAATCAAGATATCATACACAGGTATATTTCGATTATAGCAATAATTCAAAAAATATTTAAATAGCTATATGTATATCAGCGATTTGCACATGTATGTATGTTTTCTGGTGTGAAAATTGATACTTTTGCTTTTCTGATAAACTCGCACTACACTGAAAAGATTTGTAGTATCAATTGTTGGTTTTTTGTAGAAATGAACATATTATAGAAGATATCCATGATGTCTTTGACTGGTGCATCAATTTGGAAACTAACTTGAACGAGACATCGACTGATTTTCAAGAAACGCAAGGTTAGTGAGTATTATGTACTGTAGTCGTTTGCTGTTTCAACTGAGTACTTCACTATTTCAATGTTTGATTAATACATGACGTACAATAATGTCAGTAGATAATCTATGGCTTTTTCATGCAATATTAAAATCATGAGGCTCATGATAGCCTTCTGTATTTGTAATAGAAAGGATAATATTCTCATATTGTAGTACTTTTTTAAAAATATCAATAAATTATGTTGTGGATTATATAGGCTTTCTTATTAATGTATTCTATTCAAGCTGATTGGTTGCAGTTTTTGTGATGCTGAGATGTGGCATGCAGCTACTGGGTAATCTATGTACGAATCATACAGCAAACCAAACCAGGATATGGCAGCAGTTTTCCCATTTGTTCAGGTGAGAAATCAATATTTGTGTTACATCTCTACTCCAATAAGAAATATACATACAAGAACCTGCGGTAGTAACAGTTTGCTAATAATATGAAGCTCATTATATGATGAAGTTTTCACTTCATTACCATTTCTAAGGTGCAAACTAGGCTATTATTGATTGGTCTGGCTCCTTCTCAGTCTTTAATTTGATTTGCTATATTTATGAGAGAATTAAGTAAAGTAACTATTCTTGATTTTTAATATTAAATGAGATTTGTCGGACCCTACGATGTGTATTGCCCCATTGTATAGTTACTGCACATCTGCTTGTAAATGTTTTTATAGGTCTATATTGAAGATGGGTGACCGTGGCCTGAGCCGTTATTGTTGTATGGTCATTCATGCTTGTTTAACACCTGATCGACTCGTTGAACTGATATCTACAAAAGATGGAGCTGAGCTCACTCACGCAGTGTTGGCTCATATGGTGAAGGAAGGCAGTGAATGGGGGTAAATATGAGCACATTTCTGTCGTCTAGTATTTTTTTTCGTTTTGTGGTGTCTGCCTATTTGCACTGTAAGATGGCTAACTGGCAGATTTTGTAATATAATGGCTTTTAGTATCAGTTGTTCACTGCAGAAAAAAACGTGCCAGATATTACTTAGTGGTAAACCACACATGCTGCAAATTGTATGCATAAGTGTAAGGGTTAAAAAATCTTGTTCAGAATGTATTCATAGTAACTTCCTGGATTTTCAATAAGAAAGTATTGAATTTTGTGATTTACATATGTGAATTTTGTACCTGATGAAATGTTTAATTGCACATTCATGTATATTAATCCTTAAAAGTGCTAAATTATAGAATTAAAATAAAAAAAATACTGTACATATAAGTATAATTTGCATTGTACAAATTCCATGCCAATTTCTCCTGAAAATTTTCTTGTTTGAAGGACAAATAAAAAGGAATAAAAACAGCTATAGACGTGGCGGCACTTGAACCCTTACAACACTGATGTCGACTACAGTAGACATTCTGTGTTTTCATTAGCACCTGTATAACCAGTTGTTAAAATTTAAATATGCTTTCAATCTTGAAACACTGATATAAGTTGGGACCTAAATTTCACAAATAACACAAATTTTCGGTCACTTGAAGTTGTGGATCGCGGTAGCGAGACACAACTTCAAGTGGCTGAAAATTTAAATTTCTCAGCTCAGTGCTCTAAGGGTTAAAGAAGTGATATATTTGTAAACATTAATTTCTGGTGCCCGAAGATATTTTGATATAGACAACAGCACTTTGTAGCACATATTTTACTGTTCTAACCTTCGTTTAATTTTGTAGCTTATACATCACTGAGAGACTGCTATTACATCCATTATTTATGTCCAAATTTTTCGATGCGCTAGGTATTTATGAAAAGTAAGTGACTTCAAGTTTTTTCACAATTTAAACAAATTATCATTTAATCATCTTTTGGGACCTGAGATGGCTTTACATCTTCTAAAAGGTGTGGCCCTAATAAGTTGTCAGCAGTACATACTATGTGTTTAACAGCTTAATAACAAAAAGTGTGTCAATAAAAATAAATAAATTGTTTTTATATTTTGCTTGTAGCCAGATATACATGTATCTTTCAGATTATATTACAGTAGAACCTGTTATGGGCAGCCAACCTTCTACCCCGCAAATACAACATGTTTGCTAGGATGGGAGGCCAATTGGTCATTCTGTGTCTCACAAATGGCTGACCATAGAATATTCTATTGTCCCAGTAAACACAATTATTTGTATGACATTCTTCAACGATGGCCAGACATTGTATAAATGTTATACAAATGTTTTGTGTTTACTGGGGTATTATTGACGTGCTTTTGATGTTCTTATTGATGTGCTTTTGTTCTGTACTTTGACTTCTTATTTTGAATATTTTAAAATATTCTACTTTGTAGACACCTGGTATTGGACACTTCAATGCTTGTAATAGACAATTCTACTATGGAAGGAGCAAACACTTTAGATCAAAACACTGTTATATTTTTGTCAGAGCAATTTGAAGAAAAAGCACATATTATCTTGGGTTTGCATAGTGGTGAAGTGGAAAAGATGGTATGTTTTTCCTAAGTATTTGAGCAAACTGAGAATGCTTTTAGTGTTGCCATCAAATTAATTTCTTTATGCTTCAATTACATTTACTAGTGTCATCTGTTAAACTTAGTGAATGAATGAGATGTCGAGGTTTTCTGTGCTAATATTTATCACTCTTGAATAATGATGTCGAGCCCAATGGTTGCCCGGTTGCCCGGTGCAACCGATTTCAAGTGGGGGCAAGTAAAAAAGTGCATTTTAAATTTCAACGACTGTCACAACAGAAACTGCGTGTTAGTGGCAAGTCGGGCAAGTGATAAATTGGGGGGGGGGGGGGGCAAGTACCCCACAAATTTCCAATCACTTGGTGTCTAGCCCTGTCGAGGCTTCGCATAATATCGGGTACTGTTTTTTTCAAATTCAATCAATTTTTAAATGATGTTTTTTCTATATTTCCAACTACAGAATCTAATTAATTTCTAATTAAAAAGTGTTGTTTTAGTACAATTAGACAGATTGATGCTAGAATCTGAAGTTGTGCTTAGCAGATTGTTATTTAACTCTCAGAGGACTGAGCTAATAAATTTGAATTTTCATTGACTTGAAATTATGCCTCACTGCCGCGATCACAATTTCAAGTCACCGAAAATGACTTTGATTTGTCAAATGTGTGCCATAATTTATATCAATGACACAAATTTTCTACATATGTCACCTTTAAAAACTGGTTACAGAAGTGCTGGCAAAATCACATGAAGACTACTCTATTTGACATCAGTGCTCTAAGGGCTAAAATAGAACTGCATTTTATAATACATTTGTTGTCTTTCACAGGAACCACCATTGGTTGTCAAGCTCCTGGAGTTATTGTGTATGGCTTCTAGTAATCCCATTTACAACACTATAATCCAGGCACGGGACGGTCTAATCAAGAGCACCATAAGTGAGATTTGTTTTAATTATAAAAGATTGCCAAAAAAGTACCATTTATAAATGCAATATTTTTTATAATTCGAAAATTCTTGATATAAATGTTTTACAGACATCAAAACACACTTTTAGCCAGCATTATATATTGCAATATGTAGTGTAACATTTTAAAATACTATAATTTTAACCCTAGCCCGCTGATCGCGACTATTGTCATTTTCAACCTATTTTAGTAGTCAACTAAATCACTGATATTCGGTTTGAGATAGCCTTCACAAAGTTAGCTGAATATGAGGATGAACTGTTTTTTCCTAAGTACAAAAATGATGCCTCATTTGGCAACACCATTGTGCAATGCTGACACCATTGTCAATGTTGATTTTTACCAAAATAAAAATATATTAAGTGTTTGTATAATTTTAATAGTCAACATTTATCACTAGTTTATTTCACAGTTGACTCTTCCTTTACTAATTTTGCATTAATGTGAAAACTACCTTCCTTTACCAATTTCGCATTTATGCGAAATCCACATCTGTTCATGCATTATTACAATGGAGATATTTCATTACATGCTTGGTTGAAATCGCCTACCAGAATGGCCAATGACATGGACGCTATGTCTTCCTGCATTTTTAATTTGTACGATGTGCGCATGCGCATAGCTATAGCCTGTATTGTGCCCAGGGGCTAACTCAGGGGTCCTTCTTGTTTATGGGGGTAGTTTTATCAGTGGGAAGTTGGTAAAGGAAGAGTTTACTTCAATTTAACTATTAGCCTTGTTTTCAGATTTATTACATTGTATTCAAGTTATTGGTAAAGAAGCGGGTAATACGTTTAGCTGTGTGGCAAAACTGTCATCCTGTGAAAATGTAGATTCTGCCAATCCTGCCTTCGGCTTGAAGAAAAATCTTATCCGGCTGATAGCTAATTTAGCACACCAGAACAAAGCCAATCAAGACAAGGTTTGAATAATGATAAACAATCTGTAGCTGTTTTCAGCTTTTTAAGTTTTCTTTGAATTAGAAAATATGAAGGAGAAATGGGCATCCCAGCAAACACGACACATTGAAACAGTTTTGTTTTAATGTTTGAATTGTTGGCCCACCGTCTGCGACGCTAGCCCAACATTAAGCCAACATTGTTTCAATGTGTCGTGTTTGCTGGGATAAGGCTCGCTAGATGTTTTGATTCGAATTGTACTGTCATAATACATATACAATTTTTACCCACATGATTCGGGTAAGAGATAAACTCTATAACTTGATGTTTTAAGGCTTGTATTAGAAAGACAGAATGACACATCAAGAATAGTAGAACTGTGCGCCGCTTTACTAAAAGCAGCTACTCAGAAAACAGTGAGACGTTGATCCATTATTAGACTAAGTTTGGCCTGTTGTCAACATCTCGTTTCTGTGGATAGATGAAACACTGCTGTTTACATAATTTATGTACTAGCATTTTTTGTATGCAAGCTATAAAAACTATACATTATACATCGGTTAATTTGAACAACCCATGTAAAATGATTAATGGAGTCTCCTTTTGATGCAATAATTTAAACTATTTTTCAGATACGGGACCTCGGTGGAATTGCTTTGATTCTAAATAACACCAACATTGACAGAAGAAATCCATGTATCCTTTACAAAAAATAGTTTTAGTTCAATATTAGCTGCTGTTGATTGATTGTTACTGCTGACTGCGATTATCAAAACGTTGTACTGACATAAACTACGTTAATTTGTTTAAATTTTCACCCACTTGAAGCTGTATCTTGCTACTGTGACCCACAACTTCAAGTGGGTGAAAATTACTAATACTTGTTTAATTTGAGAGCAAACATTTTCAAATCTTGATGTTTAAACACTCAATTCATTCCCATTAACAATGATTTGGCTCGCAAAATAAAACAGAATAAAAACGACTATAGAGGCGCTCAGTGGGTTAAGGTAAGTCCCCGTGGCATTCCATAGTTGCAAATGTGAAGGACATGCTGATTAATTATAATTGTGTGGCATAGACCCACAGTGGCTTTTTCTGATTTAAAATATGTTATTTATCATCACAGATTATAGAAACTAAAATTAAGATCTAAAAACCAGAGAGTCCGCAACGAGTCCAAATACTGAAGGACCATTAATTTTTTACCAACATTAATGTCTGCCATTAAAGTTGGCAAAAATTATGGTTCTCCAGTATTAGGACTCATTGAAGCTGGGCAGGATTTAGTCCTTCTGCCACTCACAAAATGTATTCCTAAGGCTGTATATAACCTGATAACCTATAACTGCATATTGATATTTTACATATATGACAATAACTAAAAATCAGTTGTATCAGTTCATTAAATTCTTATTATTCTATCTCACTTCTTATCGTTTGGATACCTTGACTTACACCTAGATATAACACAATGGGCAATTTTTGCTGTGAGGAATTTATTAGAGGATAATTTGACAAATCAAAGCATGGTAGCCGACATGAACTTGGATTGTTTGGCCGATAATGTTTCCCTATTAGAAGAATTTGGGGTTGAAGCAGTAATAAGAGATGGAAAAGTAGTAGTGACTGGAACAAATAAACCCAAAGCAGAGACAGCGTCAACAGTTATTAATTAATGTATAAATTGTATGCAACAACTTTGTATTTGAGTTACATTGTAACATAAAGAAGTTTTTTCAAGTACCTTTTTGAGAAAACTTCAATATAATATGAAATTATATCTGCGCTGTTTTTATGCCGTTGAATGTTATGAAACATAATGAACATTTGAAATTATACCTATCTCCACTTCAGTGGATATAATTTAGAATTGTTTCTCCTCACTTCAACCACAATTCTTCCCTTTTAAACAGTTAAGGTTGCCGTCTCATATCAGAAGTGTGTATGAATGAAGGGCATTGTTTTTGCAAGGCCCCTTGTTGTGTGGTAATTTGTCGATGCATAGTTTTTCTGGTACCGCCTAATGAGCTTGTGTGGATGCGCCCCTCCCTGTTTAAAGAGATTTAAATTTACTTTAAATAATTATGTGGTATGTAAGTGAGGGATATTGTATTAATGGTCAATTAATGAGAGAAATAATATTTTGTGTTACTCAAATTAAATAGATTGTTGTTCAAAAGAATTGACCATTTGTTATCAAATCAAATTTTAATTCACTTGTATAATTTTATGTTTAGCATATACATCTTATAAACAACGATGGTACAGTGTAATAATAATATCGCTAGGTATAGAACATGTCATGTGTAATGATTAATGGCATTTACAGTTTGTTTTATTTTATTGCTATTATCAGCGATGTTCGCCAAAACTGATCATTTTGCAATTGGTCCAACACAGTTGTTATTGTGATCATAGATGAACATCGCACCCGTAGCATTTAGATGTTTATGTCTATGAAAAAATGAACATGTAACGGTGCCACAGGGCTATTGCATTCTCTGATATATATTAAAATTACTATGATGAAAACAATGACTTTTGTTTGACATATTTTATTGTGTGCCCAGCAGACACAACTAGTTGGATCAATGCTGTTTTAACCTTGGTCCAGGGTCGTAAACCATTTGTCCAGCTTTAAATCAACATTGATTCAATGTCTTGTATGTTGTGTGTACTTACATGCACCTGACCCAGCTAGCACAAAGCGTGGGTCCAATGCTGGTATAATGTTGGGGCAGCGTCGCAGACTCTGGACCAACAATATACCGTTATTGGGTCATTATCTGTTGTCCTTTGTGTGTTATACGTAAGAGGTATAGATTTAGTGCATTTAATGTTTGTATTGCTCCGCTGTGAAGGTGGGTGCTCTTTCGTGGTTACAGATGCCCACAGAATAGAAGAAGCTTTTGATTGTACACAATTTAATTAAGCACGATATTAATTTATTAAATTATGATGGCCGTAGACCAATAACATGGCTATTCAAATGCAGCGGAAAAAGCTAACCAAAACATTTATGATGACGTCAATTGAAAAAACAACAACTTTGATCTTCAAGGTTTATACAAAGATATTTCAGACTTGTGAGGGTTAAGTCACCACATTAATGTACTGGTTAACCCTTTCAAGTTTCTAACTCACTATAACAGAGACAATACTTTATTCGTTGACCACGAAAATATTGTTAGGCCTATAGTTTGAAATAAACTCGCCACTTCTTCTAATTTACGATGGCACATATTTGCGGCCATATTGAAATCCACGATAAGCGTAGAAAATGGGTTTGTGATAATGCTTTCATCAAATTTCCTGAAGATGAGGGTGTAAACTATGTGTGTGCCAAAATGCACACTTTTATCCAGAAGTACACACACGTTTACGTAAGAACCTCCACTATTACTAGACAAACATGTGAGAGGGTGCACATTGTTTGAAAAACGAATCGAACGAACGGCGAAGCACCTGTTTCTCAGGGGCCGAACATCGAGGATTGCAGTTTATAAATTAATAATGTAAAAAACGAACCAAAAATTTTATATATATTCTTATCTATATTTATATCATTTTTCCCTTATAAAAAGTAAATAGTGAGGGTAAAAAATGAAGTGGGTATAATCCATAATTCCCAGGACCCATGTGTACCCTCATGTAACGTTGAACTATTGTTTGTGTACATGTTCCTATTCGAATCAGATCCTTAAAAATGCTCTAGATGCTCTTAACTTTTCTAATGAAAATAAGGGGAAGGTAAAATAATTTTAAGATTTTTAGTGGGATGGCCCTCAGGCCTCTAAAAATAAATGTATGACAACCTAAAAGCCTTTGAAACTAGACCTACCACATTTTATAAAAAAAATTCTGACCCAAATGTTGCCCTGATTGTTAGGCCTATGATATTCTGCATCAGCGCACATTTATCGACCCATGGCCTTCAGGGTTAACACCTGCTTGTCTGACCGTCTTGATTTCTGAGATGTTACTCCAATGCTTAGTATTGTTAGTTAGTTAGTTAGTATTGTGGGGAGTCTCCGTGACCGAGAGGTAGCGTGCTCCGCCTCAGACCGCCAGGGCTCGAATTTCGAATCCTGTGTCTGGGGGACAGTGTCATCTCAATCATCTCACCATCCTCAGGAGGTTCTCCTGGCCCAGTTTAGCCTATATGTGCGCAAAGGTGGCCTAAAGCCCGGGGGAGGGGGCGTCGTCCGCTCACTGGAGATTCAATATTGTGTAGAGCTTCCATGACAAGAGATATAGCATGCTGGTCAATAGACCACCAGGACAAAAAATTCGAATCGTGTGTCTAATTGATCTCATTATCCTCCTCCTGACCTATCCTCTAAGTGCACACTAGTAGCCCAAGCCTAGTAAGGCTCCATTCATCCATTTGTTTTTTTTCAGCACGAATCACATAGTGGACAGTAGAGCTGCTCTAAAGCTGCCCGAGCACGCCTATTTAATACCCGCGTCTGCCACAATTTTCAGGGTTTGATAATACCCTAGATAATGGACCAGGGTCCCGCCAGCAATACAAGAGAAGGAACCCCAAAGAAAATCGGGACTTTAACCTACTAGGGCCTATTTCTACTGCGATGTTGAGCACTGGTGGGCACACCCGGTGGGCACACTATTAAGTATTAGAACTATTACATTTAAAAATGGCTGTCACTGTGTCAGAGCCTTGCGATGTCATCAGGGTAGGCCAGATTGTGGTAGTGCCACGCGAAGAAAACCTAACAGCTTTAAAAAAATTCGTCTTCGCCCTGGTATGTTTTGGCAATGATAAAATACCGCTAGTGTAACGTAGGCCTATTTAGGCCTATTTGTTTTGTTTTTTTCGCGTTAGTGTTTTGCTCTTTATTATGGTGTGCGCTACTCTCTAGCATCAAGCCATAAAAGAGCATTTTCCAAGGTGGCCGCCCAAAAAGCTTGTGAACACGATATTGGTGGCCTTTTAAACCGCATCCAATTTTGATTTGGTTGTTCTCCTTTTGAAGGTCTGATTAACTTTTGGCAATAATCCAGTAAAAACCAAACTGCTGACGGCAGCCATCTTTTAAAAAAAACGACATTGTAGTGGAGTGGTGGTGTTTATTTTTCCCACTATTTGTTTAAGGCTATTAAACTTAATTATATTCTCCAAATTTAAAAACGCTTCTTAGGGATATTTTTGGGCTATTTTTTTTATCAGAAATTATTGATGTGAAATCTCAAGCTTTTTCAGCTATTTTTGGGGGAATATTTAATGGAATGACCGGGGAGTATCTAACGGAGACGTTTTCGTGTTGGAGACGGTTACATCTATTTCCCCTAGTAATTATGTTTATATTTATTATATAAGAAACTACATTCAAAATATGCTGTGATTCTAAAATTGTATTGATGCACAAGGTAAGCTTTAGTTTGCAAAGTGGATGGCTACTTAGAAATATTAGTTGGCAACATATCTCCTATCTCTAGCTGGTGACCACAAGCAAACAGTGCAGACGCTTACATTTCGTGTGACTAAAGTACATATCACTTTTTTTTTTAAGCATCCGTTCTTAATCTGAATTTATCGATAGACCTACTGTCTAAAAAGTTGCCAACCACAAAACATAAAAAAATGTCTCCAGACGTGTTTTGGTGCATTTTAGCTATCACCAAAAAATAACAAAACACTATCATAATCACTTTTAGTAGTTTGATCGGGGAAGGTTATGTTTTTGGTCTTGTTGGTTGGTATGTCTGTCTGTCTGCTTACTGAAAAGTAATAAACGGATTTGCATGAAACTTTCACCAGAGGTGTGTTTCGGGCCGAGGAACAATCGATTACATATGGGTATGATCCGGCTATAGGATCCGGATGTAGGATCTGGATATAGGATGCGGATCTCATGGATTAGTGGTAAAGTATTATTTTGATCTACCTGTGTGGAAGACTAGTTAAAGCGTCATAGTTTCACAGCTGTTGTGTACTTCTACTAAATCTACCCACCTTTATGAATGAATAAAATAGGTTGAATCTATGACGTCATAATTTATCATCTCCAGTGATTTTTTGGTACCACTTTACTAATAATATAGGTTTTGGAGGCTTGGTGCACTAACGGCGTAATATCATAAAGTGGGAGCGAGCCTTCTCTATAGGCAATGCCTATATCATATTATATATCGGGTCAATGAACTATCCATTAATTAGTAGACCTACTGTAATACTCCAACACACTCTTACCCAGGGCTAAATTAGATTGTATAAGTGTCTTTATTGTGTGACAGGTGAATGGCACAACGTGGATAAATAAAATTACCATTTTAACATAGCTCAATTCTTGAATAAACAGTATATTTCCAGTTTTTCTTATGACTTATGTTCAAAGAATGTGTAGCTCTGACCTTGAGTTGGTATCTGCTACGAAGAAATTCCTACGAAGAAATTTCACAATGCATGAGTTAGAGGGCAAGCGTACTTGAGCCTTCTCTTTTGATATCACCATAGAGCTGAAGCATATGCTGCAAATTTGGCAGAGATATACTGCAGTGCTAATATAAATGTTACAAATAGGTTAAATCGTTTTGATGTATAAATCGCTTATATTTTCGGGACAACTTAATGCAAAAATATATACAAATAGATACAATTAGTATGAAGACTTTGATTGAACTTTGCAAGAACATACAACTCGCGTCAAAGTCAACACAAAGATAAACCACCTGTAATCTTTGATGATAGGCCTATATGTTTGCTTTTTTGAAATATTATTTTTGTCCCAGGAAAGTGTGGCGACAATTGATAGACAAAGTTTCTGTTGTGATGGTGATGAGCATCGCTTTACAAAGGTAAAAGCCAAAGAGAAAGCCGAGACTGGGTGAAATAAGATCATTTGATTTGTCAAAAAAATATATATTTTTTTTTGCAACAATTGTTTTTTGTACGATTTGCCATAACTCGATCTTTTAATGACATCATCTTGCCCTTGATATGACGCAGGGTTGTGACTTAAGGTTTCCCAGAACTGATGTAAGTCGATACATAATATACTCTTCCTTTATTATTTTAACCTATGTAACGTATATTCAAGTACTGGAGAAGGGTGTTAAAACAAGAACAACATTACAACAACAACTGGATCATGGCATTTGCTTAAAATTAGTATGCAAAATGGGTATGATATTGCTACTTAATCGCTTGTAGAGTACATGCATGTACAGTCATTGAACATTTCAGTCTCAGGGTGTAATACCATTTTTCGCGTCATACATATAATAGATAATCTGTCAATTGGGATGACCCGCACTCAATGCATGTAGTCCTACAAAAGATTGTACGGCCACCTCGGGGACATGTATCCTCTATGTACTTGTCAACCACCGATTGTTTCGTATAGAGATGAGAGGTAAGCCTACTTTTCTCCATTTAACACCCCCCCCCCCCCATAAAATTGAACCCAGCGGTATAGTTTACATTATGTGCTTCTAACTATTCAATTTTGGTCACGTCATGTAGCCATGTAGCCATGCTACATTTACTTAAACATTTTACTCGCGCCTAAAATCAGTTATCATGTCGTTTGATAGGCTTATTGGTGGTCTATAATCCATGGGTTATGAAATAAGTGTGTTGTAATGTAATTCACATTGTTACGAAATTTGCAAAAAAGGGTTTATGTCGAGGGAAAGTAAAACTAATATCATTGTATATTATTGACGATTTTATCTCAATTATTGACGAAGATATGATCATTTTTGTGATTTCATGTCGGAAAAAATCACCGACAAAAAATCCACCTAAATATCTTCATAAAGGTAAGGCAAAGGTGGGGTTTATATCTGATATGATAGGTGATCTATCACCCCTTATATGGTATGAATAATTATGTCCTTATATGGGGTGATTGGCTATCATGTGACCCTCTCAGAGGGTCACATGACAGCCGATCACCCCAAATAAGGAAACACTTGTGCCCCATCTTGTGGCAACTTTTATTTATTTGTCACAGATTTATTCATACTATATAAGGGGTGATAGATCACCTTTAAGATATGAAGACCTATCATCCGACTTCTACAATTTACCCTCTGATCATTAAACATGTTCATTCGTGTGCTATTTTAACTCCACGAAGAAAGGTAAAAAAGTAAAGGTGCAGGTTTATAGTCTGATATCAAGGATTTCATCCGACTTTTACATGTTTACTCCCTGGTCACTGGAGAGCACACAGTCCTGCGGCCATTTCGGCGCATTTAACGTATCGTACACATTGTCATCTCTTTGTTACCAGCTACTCATTTTCACCTGAGTCGAGTGAAGCATTTGAGGGTAAATGGCCTTGCCCAATGACACAACATCGAAAACAATGTCTCAAGATTGAGAGGGGAGAAACATAATATTTCTCTGAAAATCCTGCTCCAAGCGGGGTTCGAAACCGCACGGCAGGCAACGACATTAACAAAGCGCTACGCTCTAAACATTGCGCCATGTCCCCCATAATAAAAAGAAAAATCTTCATCAGCCGAAACAAGCCCAGACATACGGAGTTAACTGCCACACTATTGTCGCAGCCCACAACGGGAATTGAGGTTTCAAATATAAAAAATATTCTTTTAACCTCCCGTAAAGATTAAAGATAGTAGGGGGCCTCCATGACGTAGAGCAGTGATTATATAATTGCAGGCACTACCATGTCCCAACTTGTGACAATTATTATGGAATATTTCGATTTCATTCCAGTACCATAGTGCAATGAATGCCCTTCGTTTTGCAATACAGCAGTACAAAAAATCGTAAATTTCAAATATAATGTTTATTCTAAGAAATATTATTATATTATATAGGGGCCTACATTAATCCCAATATACTCTAACTGTTTTACTTAAAGTAGTCTCCGTTATCAGTTCATTAATCATAATATTGCATAAGACATAGAGGGCGGCGGCCTATAGGGTAGAAGTGGTTAGCACCGCTGCACTTCTCGCTGGAGTTCGGGGTTCGTTTCCCGGTCTCAGTGGTTTAAAGAAACATAAATGTTTCTTCCCCATTCACTCGTAAAATTCAGAATTGTGGGGAGCCTCCGTGACCGAGAGGTAGCGTGCTCGGCCGCAAGCCCCCAGGATTTGAATTTTGAATCCTGTGTCTGGAGGGCAATGTCATCTCACTCATCTCACATTTTAATTCATTTAATTTAATTAATTAATTAATTAATTAATTAATTAATTAATTAATTAATTAATTAATTAATTAATTAATTAATTAATTAATTAATTAATTAATTAATTAATTAATTAATTAATTAATTAATTAATTAATTAATTAATTAATTAATTAATTAATTAATTAATTAATTAATTAATTAATTAATTAATTAATTAATTAATTAATTAATTAATTAATTAATTAATTAATTAATTAATTAATTAATTAATTAATTAATTAATTAATTAATTAATTAATTAATTAATTAAATAATTAAACATATAGAAGTTTTTTCAAGTACCATTTTGAGAAAACTTTAATATAATATGAAATTATATCTGCGCTGTTTTTATGCCGTTGAATGTTATGAAACATAATGAACATTTGAAATCTCCACTTCAGTGGATATAATTTAGAATTGTTTCTCTTCACTTCAACCACAATTCTTCCCTGTTAAACAGATAAGGTTGCCGTCTCATATCAGCAGTGTGTATGATTGAAGGGCATTGTTTTTGCAAGACCCCTTGTTGTGTGTTAATTTGTCGATGAATAGTTTTTCTGGTACCGCCTAATGAGCTTGTGTGGATGCGCCCCTCCCTGTTTAAAGAGATTTAAATTTACTTTAAATAATTATGTGGTATGTAAGTGAGGGATATTGTATTAATGGTCAATTAATGAGAGAAATAATATTTTGTGTTACTCAAATTAAATAGATTGTTGTTCAAAAGAATTGACCATTTGTCATCAAATCAAATTTTAATTCACTTGTATAATTTTATGTTTAGCATATACATCTTATAAACAACGATGGTACAGTGTAATAATAATATCGCTAGGTATAGAACATGTCATGTGTAATGATTAATGGCATTTACAGTTTGTTTTATTTTATTGCTATCATCAGCGATGTTCGCCAAAACTGATCATTTTGCAATTGGTCCAACACAGTTGTTATTGTGATCATAGATGAACATCGCACCCGTAGCATTTAGATGTTTATGTCTATGAAAAAATGAACATGTGACGGTGCCACAGGGCTATTGCATTCTCTGATATATATTAAAATTACTATGATGAAAACAATGACTTGTGTTTGACATATTTTATTGTGTGCCCAGCAGACACAACTAGTTGAATCAATGCTGTTTTAACCTTGGTCCAGCGTCGTGAACCATTTGTCCAACTTCAAACCAGCATTGATTCAATGTCTTGCATGTTGTGTGTACTTACAAGCACCTGACCCAGCTAGCACAAAGCGTGGGTCCAATACTGGTATAATGTTGGGGCAGCGTCGCAGACTCGGGACCATCAATATATCGCTATTGGGTCATTATCTGTCTTTTGTGTGTAATACGTAAGAGGTATAGATTTAGTGCATTTAATGTTTGTATTGCTCCGCTGTGAAGGTGGGTGCTCTTTCATGGTTACAGATGCCTACAGAATAGAAGAAGCTTTTGATTGTACACAATTTAATTGAGCACGATATTGAATTATTAAATTATGATGGCCGTAGACCAATAACATAGCTATTCAAATGCAGCGGAAAAAGCTAACCAAAACATTTATGATGACGTCAATTGAAAAAACAACAACTTTGATCTTCATGGTTTATACAAAGATATTTCAGACTTGTGAGGGTTAAGTCACCACATTAATGTACTGGTTAACCCTTTCAAGGCTGAATTTACCATTGCCATCTTAATCCACTACAAGCCGCGAATTGCTCTCGCAATTCTCGACTTGTAGTGGATGAAGATGACTTGAAGTGGGTGACAAAGAAAAAATATACTGTTATTTTTAAAACAGTTGCATGAAAATACCCGTTTTAAAACCACTAGGTTTCAAGAAATTACGTCATCTTCAGAGATGCGAAATTATGCTTTAATGCATCGTGAGGGCTTAAAGGGTTAAGATGGGCTATCAGCTTAACTTTTAAGATCGTTTCAGAACAGTTGTTACCCTGTGATTAAACTGATGGAGAAGACAGTCGAGACCTACAGGATCGCGTGTTTAGTCTCCACACTTGAGTAGGAAAAGCGATCATAAAATGACACTTGATAGGCCTACCGGGTTTTTTCTCCACAGATGATGCATTTAGGTACAAACTTTGAACAAGAGGCACAATCTGTTGTTTTTATCGGAATTCTTGCTGTGAGCTTGATTTTTTTAATTGATGGGTGATCAAAAATGTCCTCTATGGTTTCCATATACATGTACATTTAAATTTGTAACAGTACCTGTGATAACAAGCCCCGGATGTAGCTTCACGATCAAGAGAATGGCTTAGTCTATGTAAGCTGCTGAAACACTATCTGTCATGCCTCAAGTAGATATGATAACTTTTCATTGGGATTACCTTTTATTGAACTGAAACACGCCGCCTAGAGGAGCGCGCAGCGCGAGGGCTGACGCGAGATTATGCACTAGTTCTGGTATAAACCTTATAGTGCCTCTCTCTTTTCACCTGGTGAGGTAGGTGATTGTACAAGCAATGGCAAGAAGAAGTCCAGGAGACAAGGAACCAGGGAAGAGGCGACCAGCCACCAGAGTAAGGGCAAGGACTGACCCTTTGAAATGTGCTCTGCTTTCTGAGCAGTGTGTTTGAAACCACCATCATGGACCGTCATCGTTAGCCAACCATCCGTGTCCGCCGTGCCATCACCCAAGCTAGCAATGTAATGATAGAGAGCTCATTGCTTAAGACCAGAATCCGTCTCCTTCAGTGCTATGATTGAAAGCCCACTGCCTTATGTGTCTCACAAAACGGCTCCTTTCAGAGCCCCTGCTCTCTGTGGGAACAGGAGTTCAGGAGTTCAACCGATATCCGTCAACCGTCAACCGTCAACCGTGTTCTTGTCTCATGCAGTGGAGTGATAGGGAACTCCCCGCTTTTGGTATGTCACACAGAACGGCGCCCCCAGAGCCCCTGTTCTATGTGGGAACAGGAGCTCAACCGTTATCCGTCAATCGTCAACCGTCAACCGTCAACCGTGTTTAAGCGTCAGCCTGGATTTCAGCCAGCAATTGATCCAGAATTGTATTAGAGCCTGATCGTTTTTGAACGATCTCATGATTCAACACCAGATCCTTGAAACACTGTGTGTTTTCAAGTGATCTAAATGTTTTAACCGCCAGTGCTGTCATCCTAGTTTTGATCATAGGGACGTTAGTGAGGTCATGCAGATCTATTGTTCTCATTCTGTCCAGGTAGGTTACACCAAGTGCTAGTCTCAGGCACTTGTTTTGAAAGATCTGCATTTCCTTCACTTGTGATTCCCTTAAAGCTCCAGTTATCAGTGAACCATATTCAAGGACAGAGCGTATAAAGCACTTGTAGGCTTTTAAGATGGTATATGGTCTGGCGCCCCAGTTTGTCCCTTTGAGCAACTTCAACAGGTTCAGTCGCCTGTAGACCTTTGTCATTAGGTCTTTCATATGGTCTTTGAAGCTAAGCCTTCGATCAAATAGGATTCCAAGCAGTTTGGCTGTTTGAGTTTGAATAATAGGCTCACCAAACAGTTCCAGATCTATAAGTTCTGGTTTTGGACCGACACTAAACACAATCAGCTGAGTTTTTCCTGCGTTTAGTTTTATCCGCCATTTGGAACACCATGCTTCAATGAGTTTTAAAGCTTTTGATAGCTTTGCCTTCACCCATTTGGCATTGGTTGCATGTGCCCAGATTCCCATGTCATCTGCGAACTGGGAAAGCTTGACATTGAGTGAACTCATGTCTGGGATATCATTCACATAGATAATGAAAAGGAGAGGGCTTAGGACCGAGCCCTGAGGTGTGCCCGCATTGAGGGTCACCTCCTCTGAGCAGTTGTTACAGCAATTGACTTTGATCGTTCTGTCACTTAGGAAAGATGATATCAACCTGACCATCTTCCTAGGTAAGCTGCCGTTCATCAGCTTGTATCTTAGTCCGTCATGCCACACCGAGTCAAATGCTTTCTCAACATCGATAAAGATTGCTCCACCTTTCCATTTCTTAGTGAATCCCAGTTGAGTTTCCTCTACCAGTCTGAACACATGTTCCATGGCGATGCGCTTGCTCCTGAAGCCATTCTGCCACTTGTTAAAGAACTTTTCTTTCTCAAGAAAGTTCCTTATTCTACCAGCTAGCGTTTTTTCAAAGAGTTTGCCCATACAGCTCAGCAGGCTGATAGGTCTATAGTTCCCCGGCATTTTTCCGTCTTTGCCTGGCTTAGGTATCATGATACCTTCAGCCTTTTTCCATAGCTTAGGATAGTATCCTGTAGCCATACAAGCATTACAGATTTGGGCCAGGGCCTCATAAACCTTGTCATTTGCTTGCTTAAGTACACCGTATCTGATACCGTCCAGACCAGGGGCAGAGCTAGATTTGCACTTTTTCAGATAAGCCTTGATTTCCCCTGTTGTTATTGGGGTTAGTGTCTCGTGATCATCGTCCTCTTCGGGGACGTGGCTTACTAGTGGCTTGAAGAGCATTTCGTGCTCTTTAATAGTGCTTTCTACCTCCACTTTGAACTCATCGTCAAAGATGGTCCCAACACGCCGCCGCGAAGTCACCACCATTTAGTAACTGAGACACGTATGCCTATGGAGAAAGATCGCTTGGGGGGGGGGGGGGGGAGTAGGCCTACACATCACACGTCATACAGCTAGTCGCACGATGAAAGCGATACATTTTGCAAACATGCCTAAAAGTAGATCACATTTTCACGTCCCGATTTACCCCATTTTTAACAAGCACTAATTAGGTATTTAAAAGATTTTATTCAGTTAAAAAAAAAAAAATTAGCTCTGAAAGGCACAGAATTTGTACATACCTATCTTAATAATCCATCAACATGATCAAGTATTTTTCAAGATATGTTGCTCAACTGGGTCGTAGGCACAATATTGAAAGCAAAACAACGTACACTACCCACAAAGGTGCACGTACATTAGGCAGCCTAGCCTGATCACTGGCCATGTGACTACATATCCCTAGCTGAGGATTATTTGCACTAAATTTGGTAATAATAAAGTTTCTCAATCCTAAAATTAAAACAACTTTAATGTTAACTCACTGTAACAGAGACAATATTTTATTCGTTGACCACGAAAATATTGTTAGGCCTGTAGTTTGAAATCAGCTCGCCACTTCTTTTAATTTACGATGGCATATATTTGCGGCCATATTGAAATCCACGATGAGCGTAGAAAATGGGGTTTGCGATAATGCTTCCATCACATTTCCTGAAGATGAAGGTGTAAACTATGTGTGTGCCAAAATACACACTTTTATCCAGAAGTACACACCCGTTTACGTAAGAACCTCGACTATTACTCATCAAACATGTGAGAGGGTGCGCATGTTTTAAAAAACGAATCGAACGAACGGCGAAGCACCTGTTATCGGGGGCCGAACATCGACGATTGCAGTTGATAAATTAACAGTGTAAAAAAACGAACCAATAATTTTATATGTCTTCTTATCTATATTTATATTATTTTCCCCTTATAAAAAGTGAATAGTGAGGGCAAAAAAATGGGTAAAAAGTGCAGTGGGAATAATCCATAATTTCCAGGACCCTCATGTGACGTTGAACCATTGTTTGCTTACATGTTCCTATTCGAATCAAATCCTTAAAGTGCTCTATAGATGCTCCTATCTTTTCTAATGAAAATATGGAGAAGTTAAAGCAGCCCCTTGGGATGACATCAATTTTTGTTTTTACTTCCGTACTGAAGTAGTGTATCCCACGGATCATGTTTTTATTTTTTTCAGAATTTTCATATTTTTATAAATATTTTTAATC
The DNA here is from genome assembly GCA_964017125.1 of Flabesymbios commensalis. Taxonomy (NCBI): domain Eukaryota; kingdom Metazoa; phylum Annelida; class Polychaeta; order Terebellida; family Flabelligeridae; genus Flabesymbios; species Flabesymbios commensalis. Next base: position 55,138,662 of record OZ024911.1, read on the forward strand.
AACATTTCTATGAAACCAGAAGTAACCCAAACAAACTATTTGTATACCTGAAGGACGACTGCATGTTTTCACAGCATTGGGCCACATGCTGATGGCATCGGCCCAGCGTTGGGTAGACAATCAGTGCTGCAGGTGTGTCCTCCCGTGTCCTGACTATGAGACACCAATTAGTGGCAACTGCTCTGATCTTACCGTCTGATACGTAGGAATATGTGATCTAAAGTGCTTAATTTGCTGACTTGTTTTGTTTACATGGCAATATACGACCTGGAAATACAACAATTTCGCTCTTTTTCGGTGGTTTAAAATTGTTTTTTGACTTTTTCGTATTTTTAGCTAAGATCAGTAGGCTATATAGCTTCATATAAATTGAATTTTCAAAATTGACAACATTGAAAATGTCTCATCCCAAGGGGTCCCTTTAAGCCAATTTTAAGATTTTTAGTGGGATAGCCCCCAGGCCTCGAAAAATAAATGTATGACAACCTAAAAGCCTTTGAAATTAGACGGTCGGATCACCAATGCGGTCGGATCGTCATTACGGTCGATTTTTTTCGGCCCGAATTCGTTCTCGGTCAAAGCCATATCAAAGGCGATCACCAATGCGGTCAGACCACCATTCCGGACTACGGTCACATTTTTGTGGCAAAATGGCAAGTTCACTCTCGTCATTGCGGTCAAATGAGTTTTTTCAATATATCGTTATGACCATTTTGAGAGGGGATTTTTGTATTGAAAAACTGCTACCTATGTTTTCCACACATGTTTACATTACAAATATGGCGAATAACTTTATTATCATTTGGTGACGATAACATCAAATCACGCATTGCCATATGGAAAATAAAATAAAATGTTCCACATTGAAATATACGATTGATCCGTTAGTTATATAGAAGTTTAAAGGATTATTGTTTGTTGATAAAGCGTCTCGCTACTTCTGACCATACACTGTCTGCGTATCTTCAATTAGCATAATTAAACATGTTAACTAACGCAAGCACAATACAATTTAAAAATATATATATGACAAGGTGGCATTAACCGGCAAACTTTATAGCAATAGTGATTATTTGTAAAATTATATTTTATTAAAAAAAAATATCTGCGTTAGTTATATAGAAGTTTAAGGGTTAATTGTTTGTTGATAAAGCGTCCCGCTACTTCTGGCCAGCCACTGTCTGCGTGCTGAAGTAACTATTTTATTTCAAGCGTTAATTATCTGGTATCGTCAATAAGCATAGGCCTAATTTAACATGTTAGATAATACAAGCACAACAAAATTGCAAAAATAAATTTATGACAAGTTGTTATTAACCGACAAAAATGCAATAGTGAATATTTTTCAAATTATATGTTATTTTAAGAAGCTGAGTGCGTTAGGTGTATAGCAGTTTTTTTCTTGATAAGGCGTCTCGCTACAGCAAATAGTGTTCATGTAGTGCTGAGGTAATGATGGACCATCATCGCAGACGGTTGGCCAACATTAAAACAGCGTTGGTTCAACCGCCCGTGATAATAGTAATTAAAGACGTGGGAATGTCGTAATTACACAACTCATAACTGTTTATTTAAGATAGTGTCTATATAGATTTTACAATTCAACAAATTTTATGTTGTTATCATTACATGTTAAATTTTATTACAAATAATAGACGTAGATTATTTTATATCGGGACGCATAGGGTTAAACCTTTCAAGCTTGAATTTATCATTGTCATCTTCATCCACTACAAGCCGCGAATTCCTCCCGCAATTTTCGACTTATGGTGGATGAAGATGATTTGAAGTGGGTTAAAAGGTAAAGAAAATTACCGTGTATTGCTGAGCCAGTTTCATGGAAATTTTCGTTCTAAAACCCTTAGTTGTGGGAAAATTAAGTCTGTTTTCAGGGATTTAAAATGATGCTTTAATGCATCATGTGGGCTTAAAGGGTTAATGATCAGCTAAGTCTGCGTTCGCACCTGCCGCGAACCGTCGGCAGTGAAAGGACACATATTAACACCTAACTCTAGTACAGACACTTTAAACAATGCGAATAAGTAGACAATAGCAGGCTGTTAGTTTCTTATCGGAACACTTCTTTGAACTTGCATTCCCGGTTACCTTACATGATTAGCTCCATAACATGGAGTAAATTTTTACTCCGCGAACATGGCATCTCAACTCGGAGTTGTTACTCCATCACGGTGACCAATAAACATTGGGAAGCCATGAACATGGCTCACAAGCCGATATAAGAATACGCTTTTGAAAGTGAGAAATCATTCCAGTGGCAACATACCAACCATCAAACCTGCCATCAGCTTGCACACCTGCACAATCACACTAGCATGTAGACAATACACGCCAAGACGGCAACCACACAATGAAATGAATCGGGCTTTAGGCCACTTTTGTGCACATATAGGCTAAACTGGGCCAGGAGAACCTCCTGAGGATGGTGAGATGAATGTGATGACACTGTCCTCCAGACACAGGATTCGAAATTCGAGCCCTGGCGGTCTGAGGCCGAGCACGCTACCTCTCGGTCACGGAGGCTCCCAACAATACTGACTTTCACACGTGGATGGGGAAGAAACATTTTTGTTTCTTTGAAACCGCCGAGACCGGGAACCGAACCCCGAACTCTGGTGTGAAAGGCAGCGGTGCTAACCACTACCCTAGGGCTCCCGCCCACGGCAACCACAACAGGCACAATGAATTAACACTCTGACACCCAAATCAAAATAAACACAAAATGTCAACATGACATACACTATACAAGTGCTCAACTTATGATAACCCTCAGGTTGTTAGAGCGCTGGTTGGGGTATTTTAATACCCTGGTGGCTTTGAAAAGAATTCTAAAACAGCGCAAGTAACTTGATTCCACAATCAAGCTAATCCGCTGCTATTTCTAAATCTTTTTTATTCCAATTCATACCGTACAGTTTTTGGAACTCTGGTAATCAAATCAATTCAAATATTTTCATAGCTTTCTTGGCTTCTACTTGGCGGGCTGGTGTATGTGACTGGCTACGGATTGGTAAGTGCATCAACACCATGGTTCAATTTAGATTAAATCAGATCGCATTAGATCAACTATTGAGTAACGAAGCATGGAATGAGTAGGCCTACCGTCCTCTAGCAATACTGCAACAGTCGACATTTCTAATGTCGCGCTGTACTAAGCCAGTAAGCAGGGTAGATTTAACCAGCCATGCACACAGCTCAATGCAAAATTTGAAATTAATTACTTTCCAACAGTCAGACCACTAGCCCTTACATTTCAAGCGATTCTTAGACATTCATAATCATATGGAAGTCTAATTAAGCTGCAAAATTCTTTTCAACTGCTTTTCATATTCAGAGACTGAAATTATAGTTCGCGATGGAGATCAGAGATACGAGGATAGCAAATGGCTTATTTCAACACATCTTTCTTTAGACGACTCTTGAAATCCCAAGGTCATCAAATAATTTCAACTTTCCAGGTTCCAGTCCTCCTTTCCATCCAGACATTTTGTATACAGAAGGAATAGGTAAGCTAAAAAGGACTCACTAACAAGAGATCCTAATGCCATTATCTCAATCTCAAGGGTGTTGTATTTGAACGCTGCCGTCTGTCACATCATCAAAAGAAACAACATGTTTCTTTTCCGCTCACTGGTGAAGATTCAGGACAAAAAATTCGAATCGTGTGTCTAATTGATCTCATTATCCTCCTCCTGACCTATCCTTTAAGTGCACACTAGTAGCCCAAGCCTAGTAAGGCTACATTCATCCATTTTATTTTTTTCAGCACGAATTACATAGCGGACAGTAGAGCCGCTCTAAAGCTGCCCAAGCACGCCGATTCAATACCCGCGTCTGCCACAATTTTCAGGGTTCGATAATACCCTAGATAATGGACCAGGGTCCCGCCAGCAAAATGAAATGAAATGAAATGAATCGGGCTTTAGGCCAACTTTGTGCACATATAGGCTAAACTGGGCCAGGAGAACCTCCTGAGGATGGTGAGATGATTGAGATGACACTGTCCTCCAGACACAGGATTCGAAATTCGAGCCCTGGCGGTCTGAGGCCGAGCACGCCACCTCTCGGTCACGGAGGCCCCCCACAATACTGACTTTCACACG
>OZ024911.1:55147782-55167782 GCA_964017125.1 Flabesymbios commensalis
GTAAGAGCTTACTAGATCATAAATAATTGTACAACAATAATAATAAATGCAGTAAACAAACAAAGAAAACAAATAAATAAAGAAAAAATTAAAGAAGTTGAAATTAATTGATAATCAACAAAAAGTTGAGAATAACTGCACAGTAAAACAATCAATTTTCACACAGCACGTTATCAACTCAATATATTTATACATAGTATCAGATTTTTTTTCCACTTAAATTCACACCAACAAGAGGTATTCACCTTGTTCTAATCTAGATTTGTTAAAAATTATGTTTTTGCTTAGGCCCACCTGACCTTGAAATCAACATTTGACCCTGAATATGACCTTGAATAATAACATTTTGCTGCTAGAAATGCGATTATCCTGTCAAAACACCCAAAAACGAAGTATTACATCCGTTCTCATTTGTATTTGTTAAAAATAACATTTTTTATTTTTGGTTTTGAAATTAACCTTTTGACCTTACATATGACCTTGAATCACAAAACTAATCACAGGAATAGATTATCCAGGCAAAATTAAATTTTAAAAGATGTATTACACTTTTTTCTAATTCTATTTGTTAAAAATCACATTTCCACATTTTATTTCTTAAAAGTCACCTTTCGACCTTCAAGATGATCCTAAATTACAATAATCTTCCCGGAAAATTATTTTTCTGTCACACACCCACACACACACACTAAAAAGAGGTACTGTACTTATTCCCAGCTTTATTTGTTGGAAAGTCAAGTATAAAAATTATGCTCAACAAATGGAGGCAGCCATCTTGAATTTATGGTAAATTTGTGTCTTTCCACCAATCGGATTTTAGAGGAGTTTTAATATGTTTTTCTTTTGTTGATTCTGAACTGTTTGGTGCTTTATATTTTGGTCATTCTGTGAATTTTAATAGATTTGGTATTTTTTATAATTATAATATTTATTTTAAAAAAAAAATCAGTTTTGGCTTTTAAAAATATGTTGCCCCCATTATATTTTTGTAGACTTTTTATATGTTATATAGATACCCATGTAGAGTCATATGCCATCAAAATAAATTCTGTTGCAATTTTTTCTAGGTCAAAGTTCAATTTGACTGGAGTATAGCGGGATTCCGGGTGAAATATGGTGGTAGTATGGCTCTGATATTGTCAGAAAGAGTGCGGTTTTGATCCCTGAACATCACAGCAACAGGTGAAAAAAGATTTTGGTGCGAAATCTAGCAAGTGCCAATTTGTGCTTTAGCGTTACATTATTTTTTTGAAATTTATATTTACATTGCAAGTGAGCAAAACTGGCGCTATACCGTCGTGTTGAGCAGATACTCTAGTAGAAACTAAACTTTGTCATCAAGCAATTTCGGCGGTTTGTCAAGTGAAATGCCATGGTTTTATCTCTTACAATAAAAGTTTATTGTCAAAAATCCAATCAGCAAATACTTTCAGAACAATAATTAGTGTCAGGCTAGAAGTTAGAAGTGGTAGAAAGTATTATTTCAATTACATAGGTAGGATAAATGAATTACAATGGCCTAAGTGCACACGTAACAATCGCCTGTTTCACCAACGTTTAATATTTGGTAATTATACACGTATAATCTATTATAATTATATCGTATCCAAATATTCTGCAAAAGTTATTTGAAACCTCTTTATAGAAAGTAAAATCCCTCCATAAAGATATTCCTATTTTTCCATTGGAAAAAAATGATAGGGTAAATAAAATGGCCTTCCAAATAAAATTCACTATGCTGCTACAATGACATGCTTCTGACTAGCACAACGTTTTTTAGGTGTTTATGCCGTGTTTTTCTCACCCTCAGCCGATTTGGCTTTCGGCTATTACCGTCCCCATGAAATCTGATCTTCTGTCCGTCTATCCGTTCGGTCGTCCGTCTGTCTGTCTTCTTTCCACTTAACTTTGGTGAATCGCGTGTTTGTATTTGATTGTTCTGGAAGTTGGTCATTTTATTCAACATGCAAACCCATCGGATGACTTTGAAAATGACACGGATCAGATTTGAAATAGCCGCCGCTAGGACATAAACGTCTTTTTTCTTGTAAGCGCGATTGACACGCGTGCTTTATTCAATTATTTTGAAACTTGACAAATCTGCTCACCTAACAAACAAATTCGAAAATGACTTGGTTAGAGTCAAAATAATCGCAGCTCGGACGTTTTTATTCTTCCTCGTAACTGGGATTGAGTCGCTGCTTCGTCTCGCAATTTAAAAAAATAAGCAGTTCTTTGGCGCCGAGGGCTATTCTCATTTGGCCTATTTTTTTACTGTGTGTTTGTTGTTTTGCACGTAACCCCGAGGGAATAAATGAGTTCATATGCTTGGATCAAAGTAATAAATTAAATTATTTTGATGCTATTGTGTATCTCATAACAGCGGCGTTTTATAAAAGAAAATTCCATTGCTGATATTCCGAAATTTAGTTTTAGGGTTGGTTTAGGTTAACCACAATCGAACACTGAACATTGTGCTGATATGCTTTATGTGTTGCTGTTTTTTATTCATGTATTATTAAAAGCCACATGTAGTCCCCGACCGATCTGCTCAAAGTCATCCTTTATTCTATTTAAAATGACTTTTTAAAGATTAGAGTGCTCGGCTGCCCGTCTTAACCCACTATCATCGATTTTCCCAAATGCAAAAGTACGGGCGGAGATAATTCGTGACGTCCCAAGACATAGTCATACTTGGCTGGTTATTTACATATAGGCCTAGGCCTACATGTAACGGATGTTGTACTGTATGATGTTTCAAAACTTCGACTTTAACAGTCTATAATAGTTTATGCTTAATCAAGTTTATTTTGTTTTATTTATAATAATGATGTTTGCGCAATTTTCCTCCTTTCTCGGTTTTATCTAAGTGTTATAATTGCAAGTGCTTAACAGACCAGAAACACGAGTGACAATACTGCGTAATACCCTGAAGTGTAGGAGATCTGTGTTATTAGGATTTATCATCGCCGAGTGCTTTCTATCTTCACGTTCATGGGCACGGGATGCCGTCTGGCCTCTCCACGCCTACTTATATTATGGCTCGCGGTGAAACCGGCCAAGGGAAGAAAGCTATCCATTGTTTCTGTCCGCCTTGGGCTGGCGTGAGAAATGGAGCCGCAAACTTGATGTCTACCTTCACGTAAACTTGCACCGATCTTGTGCTTTCGGTACCTGGAACCCTAGCGATGGCGGGGTCAGTTCTGCACTGCCCAGCAAATTTGAGAAGTTGATCCGCTGCGTATCTGATGTTGGACCTGCGTTTGCGATGCTGGCCCAACGTCAGACACGCAGCGGGTGAACTTGTCGTGTTTTGTGGATGTGTTTCTGGAATGGTAGCCTTGCACAATGGCCGCTCTGTCCTTCCGTCAGTCACGGATCTTCCGGTTACGGGCCGATGCGCGAGTGATCACCGTTTCCGAGGCAATGTTTAGTTTGGTCTTTGCGCTCCCCGGCAATATTTGCCCATTTGTTTTGACAGGCGGTGTGGCACAGTGGCCCGGACAGGAGGGGGTGTCACTTAAGGGCGGGCATCGGGACAAGTGAGGACCCCCACCTCTCTGATTCGGACTCAGCACAGCCCACTGACAACCGATGGTCTATTCCGCTAATCTGCGGCGATAAGTCAAGTGGTCGTGATTGCCATTTAATAAACTTTGAGAGAAGTGGCCAGCTAAACACTCTGGCAGCGATAATTCAGCAATGATTCATTGGGTGGTGAGATGATGGATTGAGCGCGAGGAGAACTCTCAGATGCAGAAAGCTGGCTGTGCGTTTGCTTCGCCAATTTTACCGTTTGTTAGTTTTAATAGTATATGGCACAGGGCTATAGCAGGGCTATAGAGGGCCTCGGTTGCCCGGCTTTACAGGGCTACATGTAGAGGTGACTATCATTTGTATCCCCTCGCACTCGGCCGGTCTGTCCCGCATAGCATTATTACTTTTCACGCCGTCGGTGCCGCGTGTTGCTTCCTTCCTGTCAGACCGGGGAGAATTCAGGGAAATTGGGAGAGTCTATCCCACGCGGATGTGGTCTGTTTGAGGCGGATCTGAACTTGGCGGCAGGCCTGGGGTTTGACTGTCTGGTTGAACAGCAGTAAAATGATGAGTGAAGTGTCGTGCGAATTGGCCAACAACAGGTCTACCTGTCTGCAGCCTGATTGAGAAGTACCCCACACAGGATAACCTGTCGGCAAGTAGCCGGCACTGTTTGATCTTTAAGGATTACCATGTTAAGAGGAATGGTACTGCTATCACACGTGACGAATATCATCTTCTGGATTATCATTATTGTCAGCAACATGGACCAATCACGGTGAGTAGGTTGTTATTATCTAGATATATCTATATATATCTATATAATATCTTTCATATATCAAAATATATCTATATGCGTGTATACACATAATAGATATGCAAAGAAACACCCAAGGCCACAATTGTTTTATGAATTGGTTCTCAAAGTTTTTTATTCAAGATATAGAGCAGGCGGTCGGAAATTTTTAAATTTTATTTTGAAACGATAAACTTAGGAATGCAACGATTTCAGATAGTAGGCTAAAACAAAAACACTTTTTTAAGTAACTTATTTTAATTAAGAAATATGCATAATTTACATTCTTATGTCAATATATCTCAGTTTATATCGATAAATATAGGGTCAATTTTGTTTTCTTAATGATTTGCCATTATCATGATGATCGCGAGTCGGCTGTCTTGAGAACCAATTAATCAAGGAATTCTCGCATAATTGCGATATATATTGGCTTGTGCATTTTTTATTACCTTTCATGAGTGCTCACAATAATTGTTGACACATTTTCGACATTAAAATTGCTGACATTTTGAGAAATGCTAATTTTAGTTTATAGGCTTCAACTTCCAGTGGAATAATAATATGGTTAATCATTGTTTTTGTCGTATTTTACTCTCTTGGTCCAAAAGGGAATTGTACCAAATGAAAGCCCGACGTCGGAACTCATATCTCACAATATTTTAAAATAATTTTATTTAATCTTATGTGTTTGCCAATTTCGTGTATTACATAGCCCTAGTAAAGCGCCGCCCACGCATCGACACAGCCCGCATTCTCAGGGCAGCATCGTATTCCGTACCCACCGCTTAACCTTTTCACTACCATACATGACGGAAATTTCCGTCGTCATTCGTTAATGAGCGTAACCATAAAATGACACGAATTTTCGTCAAATATATACTACATTTATGTATTTTTCGTTATTTGAAGCTGGAAATTGCGTTAGCAATTCCAGCTTCAAATGACGAAAAATAGAACTCCTACACCAGTATATCTGGATCCTGGCATGCACTCCGGCCTGGAAGTCAAAGGGTTAACAACAATAATATAATAAATAACGTTATAATAATATAATTACAGCTGTTGAATATACTGACATAATATACTAGTATATCTATTTATATAACAAAGTAAGACGTATTCTTTATAGACACTCGGACAATGAAATTGGGCCCATGTTATGGGTCTACGGTCATTATAATAGTTTAAATTATTTCAGCGCGGTCTGTAGACGTCAGAATCCCCACACTGAAGCACTAAAATAATTTAAAAAAACTACAATGGTCGTAGACCCATAAAAAGGTATTCACATGAAGCAGACAGAGCTAACTAAGACATTTACGGTGATTCCTAATTGACAAAAACCCCTTTGTTCTGCATGGTTTATACAAACATATATAAGGATTAGGTAGCTGAAAATTACTTGAATTTGTAGGCTCAAAAACAGATAAATGAGAGTATTTTAAATTAACATACTGACATACATACACAACAGAGGTTCTATTTTCAAAACGCATAGATAACACAGTGCTCTGTCACATAGCTATACCAATAAACACCCACACAATGCCATTAAATTAACGTACCTATCAGTAGTTGATATGAGGGAAACAAATATTTTAAATGCGATGCATAGTTTTAAATATAGATTAATAATAAGTCAGCATCACATAAATTAGTACATTTTTTCAAAGGATGGGAGCGAAATCAATTTATTTCAAGTCCACTGTAATGAGTTTTAGCAAATATAGGAGCAGACTTGATATTATTTAATCGAAATATTAGACCATATCATGTACTTTGTGAAGCAGTGACTCAAATGTTGGTTTAGCCGCGGAATTATAATAGGGGCGTGTCATTAACTCAAGACCGGACAATACACGTCGTCATTACACCCACGTCAAAATCGACATAATTATAAAATGAAACAGTCACAATATATTGACATAGGTTATCTGTTTTCTTCATTTGAAGCTGGAAATTGCATTTGCAAATCAAGCTTAAAAAGAATGAAAAATAACATAGTTGAAATGGTTGCCAATGGGTCATCTGCACCTTTTAACCCCTAGAGCGCTGAGCTTTAAAATTTATATTTTCAGTCACTTGAAGCTGTGTTTCGCTACCGCGATCCACAACTTCAAGTGACAGAAAATGTACGTGGATTTGAGAAAAAAGTGTCGCGACTTTTCTCAATGTCACAGATTCACTTTTAGAATCTAGTTAGACAAGTGCTAATAAAAACTTTAAAATATCTACTGACGTGAAGTGAAAAAGGCAACATCTGCCAGTAAGCAGATTCTGTCTTTTTTTTGGCTTTGCAGAGCAATATAGAGGTAATACACACTGCGTTCACTATTATCACGGGGTCGCTAATATTTAATAAATTGGTTTAACTGCAAACCGGCGATCAACAAAGCTATTAAGCTAATTGTCTGTTGCACTACATGTGCCAGTTAGAGCAATATTTACTATAACGTTTAGATCTATGAAATCGTCGATTTATTTCCCCTCCATTGAAGGGTGTGGTTTTGTGGATAGCGGTAGCGAGACACAAAAAAAAATATTCGGAAATTACTTAATGTAAAATTCAAAGCAAAATGTATGTCAGCTTAAGCATTGTATATTAGTTCATCAGGCTTATCTCTTGATCTTTTGACAGTGATTATTTTGTGGCATGAAATGTCCCTGTTTCCCAAACTAGCATACATCTGTCAATGGACAATTTAAATAAGCTGATTTATTTCTTACGTTGAGGATGTCATCCTACGCATAGGCCTACTCTACCATACAAAGCCAATTTGACAGTAACTGCTTACTTTCCAAGAAAGCACATGCCTTTTAGTTCTGTAGAGCAGTACTGGCCACAGCAAACACGGGACGCTCTGCCAATTCTGGTTTAATATTGGTCCGACGTCGTAGACGGTGGGCCATCATCAATCCAGCATTAGGGTAACGTATCGTGTTCGCTGGTACCTGTCTTTGAAATCTTCATTTATCGCCCACTCTCCAGCAAACACGACACATTGCGCCGATGCCGTTTCAACGCTGACCCACCATCTACGACGCTGGCCCAGCATCATAACAGCCTCGGCTTAATGCCTCCTGTTTCTGGGCCTCTGTTGATTCACGAAGCCGACAATGGCTTTGATGCAGTGGAATAAAGGTAGCCCCACTATGTCACTGCTGCCGAACCGTCACCAATCGCCAGCAATAGATAACCAGGGAAAATTTGTTTGTTTCCCCACTTGACTATCACGAATCCCAAGCAGTACTCTCTATCTAGAGAAACGGGTCACAGAAACTCAAGTGCCGAGAATTATCTTCAGGAAAGCAGCACTCTTTAATTTCCATCTTTACAGACTATTGTTTGATTATAATTTGGAAAGTAAGCGCTCACAAAACATGTACTAGTAGGTAATTTTGGCAATACATTTGCTGTGAGTAATACAGCAAAGTCGAATCTTTTTAAAAAATAACTAAATATAATATTCATTCGCCTTATGAGGAATACAGTGATTCCACATCGTAATAGGTTAGGAACGTAAGTATATAATATATCCATTTAGTTTGAAAACCAATTTTAGATACGTGCGCGCGCGCAGTCATACTTGGTCTGAACATTACTAAGTCTTGATGTTGGCTTATCAGAAGTATTTCATTTACATGTGTGTATATAAAAGAGCCTAGGCGATTTAGGCTCTTTGGTGCTAGAAAAACGCGGAGTGGCCTTCTTTTTTATATTACTTACACCATATGTAACTTAATGAGTAGGCCTATATACAATTGCTTTATCGCACGGCAAATAAAATTGGCCGCTGACATTGTCGTTGATCTGGCGGCCAGGCATTTTTTGATGGAAGGTATAGGTAATTCGTCTCTGGTTCTCATCAGCTGACAACAACTTTGGACCACCGTTATCACTGTTTATGAATCAGTGTGTAGTTCAGCTGGCCTACCTGACTAGCTGCTTTTCTCCGTATCATAAATAGCGTGTGTCATCGACCAAATACAGACAATAACTTTCAGCTTTATCAGCTGTTTTTTTTGTGGCTCTCGTCTCTCTCTCTCTCTCTCATCCATTCATATTTCATTCATCCTTTGTTTTCAATGACTATACGCGATGTTATAATAAAGTCCCCTGATATCTCATCAAACGGGTTACCTTCCATCATGTAAACCTGTAGGCCTATACCCCATCTAACAGATATAAACATGTGTACCGTACCAAACAGATACAAACCTGTGTAGCCTAACTAACAGATATACATATGTGTACCCTACAAAACAGATATGAATATGTGTACTAAACAGATATAAACATGTGTAACCCCTTCTACCAAACAGATATGAACATCTGTATACCCTACCAAACATAAATGTGTGTACCCTACCAAACAGATATAAACATGTGTAACCCACCGATATTAATATGTGTACCTCACCTAACAGATATAAACATGTGTACCCTACCAAACAGATATGAACATGTGTACCATACAAACCAGATAATTATAAGCATATGTACCCTACCAAACTTATATAAACATGTGTAACCTACCTAACATTAATATGTGTACCTCACCTAACAGATATAAACATGTGCACCCTACCAAACAGATATGAACATGTGTACCCCAACAAACAGACATGAACATGTGTACCCTAGCAAACCTATATTAACATGTGTACCCTACCAAACATATATGAACATGTGTAAGCCACCTAACAGGTATTAATATGTGTACTTCGACTAACAGATTTAAACATGTGTAGGGGCCTACCCTACCAAACAGTTATAAACCTGTGTGCCTCAGCTAACAGATCTAAACATATAGGCTATAAATCTATATAACCTACCTAACAGATATAAATGTGTGTAACCTACTTAATATATATAACCTGTGTACCCTAAGTACCTCTCCGAATTGGCCCAATACCTCTGCGACGCTGGCCCATTTTTTTCTAACGGTTTTTATTTGTATTATTATTCTACTGCTGTTTCTTGCTCACTCATAATATTGCGTTCGATGATCGGTGACGTATTTTTTCACTCATCCGGCCGTCGACCAGCCGATGATCGCACTCGCACGAACATCGGGGCTTCTTGGAGCGGCGGGCGCCGGACAACTATAAAGTCTCACTTAAAATTCACCCGACGTCAACACCGGGAAGGATTTCGAATCAAGTTGAGATCGAATCAAGATCGTACGATAATCACCCGGAGAGCGCCTGATGATCTGGGTCATGCGCCGGGAAAAATATTTATATCGGGTGGCGACCGTCCGATCGCCGCACTGCCTCCGCCCGACGACTGACGGACGCCGGACGGTGCCCGCCAGGTTCCGCTCGGAGACAGAAAGACTCCGACCAATGGTATATATCGTGTGTAGGTAGGCCCCGCCCTGTATCTTCAGCTTCTCATTCTAGTCAAGTTGACGAAAAGGAAAATAAGAAAATCGTGCGCATTGGCCGGAGGCCGGCTGACTTGTGACCTCTTTAAATTTTCCACCAAATGACTTTAAATAAGATCACAACGTCGACCTCTGGGCAGTAAGGCAGTGTGCTATATCTTATGTAAACGTGTACTACCATAATAAAAACCCTGATAACACACATTAGCTAACTTCAAACCGCCATATCTCGAAAACGGTGCGTCTGAGGCTAAAAAGAGTAAAATTACATTCACAATAGCCTCAACTGTAGCATGTGTAGTCTGTCTACCAAAAGTCTAAGTTGTTCATTATAGAGCTGGCAGTAGTTGTCGATTGAATTATTTTTGACGTCAGTGCTCGCGGCTCCGCCCCCGCTCTGGTATTCAGGTTTAAAAAAAGTCATTCTTTCGTAAATAATCAGTATTTTGGGGAAATAAATTCATTCATTCATTCATTCATTCATTCATTCATTCATTCATTCATTCATTCATTCATTCATTCATTTATTCATTCATTCATTCATTCATTCATTCATTCATTTATTCATTCATTCATTCATTCATTAATTCATTCATTCATTCATTCATTCATTCATTCATTCATTCATTCATTCATTCATTTATTCATTCATTCATTCATTCATTCATTCATTCATTCATTCATTCATTCATTCATTCATTCATTCATTCATTTATTCATGTTCATTTATTCATTCATTCATTCATTCATTCATTCATTCATTCATTCATTCATTCATTCATTCATTCATTCATTCATTCATTCATTCATTTATTCATTCATAATTCATAATTTATTATATATAATATTGATCGATAACTTTAAATAAACAACCAGATTTTTGTAAAAAATATCAGCAAATTTTAAATGTCCGTTATATAGGTGTGAAGCAGCTCTCATTTCTCACTGTGAAAAGCTTTATCGAGTTATGCATGTTTTAGCGATGGGCACCCCATATTTTGCACATTTAACTGTTATTTTTATTTTGACCTCAGGGTGCTATTACGGAGTAATTCAAACCTGCATATCAGAAAGGTCTGCTCTCCCCGCTCACACATAAAACACGGTAATGGTTGATTTATGAAACGACACGTGTTCCAACTAAAATTTCAACCCACATCTCTGCTCCATAACGATGCCTCCAGGCGCTCCAAGAGCGGAAGCTGCCTTGATGAAAATGAATGTATCTTCAAAGAAGTTTTCAGGGTAGTGCAGCATGAAAACTGATGTATATGACCTGGGACTATCCAGTGGAAGTATTCGAGGCGTTGAACCGATGTCGGTTTAATGGTGGGCCAGGGTCGCAATGTTGACGCGATGTGTTTTGACAAAATGCTCCACCAGAAGCTGCCACGTTGTCAGTTTTCAACCCTTACGACGCCGAAATATTTGTGTATAAACCATGGAGACCAAAGGGTTTTATTCCATTTAAAATCATCATAAAAGTCTTAGTCACCTCTTTCCAGTTTATTTGAATACCTATGTTATGGGTCTACGGCCATTATAAATAGTTTAATTCTTTCAGGGCGGGACTGTCTTTATGCGTCAGAATCTGACGTCTACAGACGTCAGATTCTGACGTATAAAGACGATCCACGCGCTGAATATGTATAAGTATATATAAACACAGACGCAGATACCTTTTATACGTTATTATTATTATTATTATACGATATTGTAACATTCGGAGACGTTTTAGAATATATATGTACAGGAGACGATGTGGTAAGATGACTGAGGACATAAGTTAATATTCATACCGACATCTCAATATGAACAATGTGCTAGACACAGAAAACATTAATATTGATTATTTTCACTTCTAAATAAATAATTGGAATCCTAAATAATTATTATAATAAAATAAGTGGAATTTTTAAGTCTCATAAAAATATTGCTCATAATATTATTTTGAACAATCGAATTGTCAAGTTTTCGTACTGCATGTCTATCTAATCATGATATGTGTCTGATATGCAACGCTCAATGCGAAATGACTTTGCGAAAATACGTACCAGCAAAGGCGGAACATTGGCTCTGCGTTGGTTTAATATTGTTCCAGCATCTGTGACGCTGGTCCAGCATTAAATCAACCCAGGGACAGTGTCTCGTATTTAACCCTTACAGTGCGGGGACCGACTCGGGACCTCATTCGTCAGAAACTGACGTCTGTAGACGTCAGATCAAGTCGATTCCCGCGCTGTAAGAGTAAACATATTTATAATCATGATGATGGCAGTAGACCAATAACATAGGTAATCAAATGAATCAGAAAGAACTAACTAAGACATTTATGATAGTTTTAAATTGAAATAAACCCTTTGGTCTCTATTGTTTATAGAAGAATACTTCAGCGCTTTAAGGATTAGTGGTATGTTGATTATGCTGTCTGTTGATAATATTAATCTGATCATTGGTCGTCAGTTTGACCAGATTTTCATTTCATTTGTCAAATACCGAGAATTTCACGTATTTTTCTGAGCGATCCTAAATAAAGGCTGATGAAAGCAGTACCAGCCTGACCTTCACGTTAACTAAGCCGTCACTCAGCCAGTTATGTCAGCTATTCTTATGTATTTACCGGAATTTAGGGGCGCAATAACGAAAAGGTGTTAAAATTACCTCTGGGCAGGAGCGGAGAAAAACCAAAGCCAAAAGGCAGTAACTACTTACTTTACAAATTAAGCAGCTACTGCCTTTTGGCTTCGAAGGTCAGAAAAGACAAAAGGCAGTAACTGCTCTTTACAAGTGAGCAGCTGCTGTCTTTTGGTTTCGCACAGCGGAGCTGTCCGTGAAACAGGGAACAGAAACCAGAAGGAGGGAGTCTAATGAACTGTCACCCCCCCCCCCCCCAACAGCATCACGCGCCACTTTCTCAA
Source organism: Flabesymbios commensalis (assembly GCA_964017125.1). NCBI lineage: Eukaryota > Metazoa > Annelida > Polychaeta > Terebellida > Flabelligeridae > Flabesymbios > Flabesymbios commensalis. The sequence goes on from OZ024911.1 coordinate 55,160,427, forward strand.
GTATGCCTCTGCAATTTTTTTATGCTCGCCGAATTTTTGGGTAAAAAGCTAGCCCCGAGCGCGCCATGAGTGATGGACGAATGTGGTCATATTTTGACCTTTGCCCAGGGGGCTCTCTTCTCTTCCACCCACAAGTTGGCATTAACTTTGGACTATTTGCCTGAGCCGTGCGGAGGTTTGAAAACTTTTTTTTGAGTAACTGGCTTTCTCCCCCACTGATGTGCGTTTCACGTCTATATCATTAACCCTTTCAGCGCGGGGATCGACTTTAGACTTCAGCATCTGACGTCTATGTACATCAGATTCAGACGTCTAAAGTCGGTCTCCGCACTTAAGAAACATAAGTATTCAAATGAAGTGGAAAGAGCTAACTACATTTGTGATGATTTCAAATTGAAAAAAGGCCGTTGGTCTCTTGGTTTATATAACATATTTCAGCGCTTTAACCATTTAACCGCAAAAAAATTTAATCTGAATTTTCACCCACTTGAAGTTGTGTCTCGCTGACGCGATCCACAACTTCAAGTGAGTGAAATTTATTCAGATTTGACAAAATGGAGGTCAACTGTTCTCAAATATTGCTGATTAATGTCACATTTTATCTTTAACATGTTTAAAAGGTGGTACTTAATGCGCTGAAAACCCGAATATATACGGCACCGGCGGTTAAAGGGTTAAGGGTTAAACCCTTACCGAAATATTTTAATATATAGTGTAGAGCCCAAAGGGAATATTTAATGTTATGACTTTATAAATGTTTCAGCTTAGATTTTTCTGCTTCATTTGAATAAATATCACATGGGTCGACGTCCATTAAAATATTGAACGCTAGCAGTGCGGGGAACGGCTTTTGACGTAATAAGTCGATCCCCGCACTGAAATGGTTGATGAAAATGGTGTTATACTTTATGTCTTGGGAAATATTAGTTTTAAAATAATCCTAAATACAATCTCAGAAAATATAGTCCTAGAATTGAAACAGAACTTATTTTTTAACAAATAAAAGGTAATGTATTATTATTCTACAATTATAGAGTCTCCAGGAATTGATTGCATTCAGTCAGCGATGCCGCCTTTTAACATGTTTAACCCATAAAGCGCTGAGATAGTTTTGTATAAATCATGCAGACCAAAAAATATATTTTTTCAATTTTATATCACCACAAATGTCTTAGTTAGCTCTTTCCGCTTCATTTAAATACCTATGTGATGGGTCAACGGCCATTATAAATAGTGTACTCTTTCGGCTCTGGGATCGACTTTAGACGTCAGAATCTGACGTCTACATACGTCACATTCTGACCTCTTAAGTCGATCCCCGCGCTGTAATGGTTAACTTTCTTAACTCCCGTCACATTGCGTACGCTAATGAAAGAACGTTTATTGCCAAAAAACAGCCTTTGTTTACTCTTGCTTGACGGAGAGAACACTTCGAAGTTTAAAAAAAGTTATAAAACAGGCGGGACAGGTGGACCAGGTGACGAGAGCCTCGAACCAGACACCGGGGGTCAGAGGGGTGACCCGCGTGGGTTTTCTCGCTTCTGGAGGTGCCATTCATCATGCATGACTTAGATACATCGGGTAATAATGTGTTAATTGGCTGGGGCCCGCAGCGGAGTCTGTGTTCATTCCGCGCGCGTTTGGAAGCATATAGGTTACAGACCAGAGGTGTAGGGTGTCCATACCCCTTAAGACTCAGCGAACTCAAGACATCAATCCAATGTCGGGCCAATGTTGGGCCAGCGTTGCCGACGTCGGGCCAGCATTGAACCGACATTGGTTGAAACTAAAGTCATTACTCCATTAAACTCAACTTCAATCCAAAGTTGGGCCAGCGCCGTAGACGGTGGACCATCATTGATCCGACATTGGTTGAAACTCAAGACATTAATCCAATGTCGGGCCAATGCTGGTCCAGCGTCGTAGCTGGTGGACCAACATTGGTCCGATATTGGATTGATGTATTGTGTTTGCTGGGCAGACCCAGTAGCCACGAACCATTGTCCAACGTTTGTTATATGATGGGCCGACGTGGTAGATGGTGAACCAGCATTAATCTAACGTTGGGTCAATGTATCTTGTTTGCTATGAAAATTTTACCAGGACTCCAGTAGAAAGTGGTTAAATTTTACTCAATTTGGAACTTAGGGTGAAAGATTGCGATGTTTCGACCTGCCTTCAGCAGATACAGATCACGCAATGATCAGGGTGGGTGATTCGGCTCAGATGATTGTGGTCGCGGCAGGTCGAGATGTCGCAATCTTTTCACACTGAGTTTCAAAGTAAGTAAAATTTAACCACTTTCTATATGAATCTTGGAACCATGTATAACATATCATCTACTAGGACTCTAGGTGCCCTGTTCGATTCGTACCGATCTTTATATAGTTTAGAGATCCGGTTTGCTTCGGTCTGTATGCCCGGAACGAACGCTGTGAATTGATAGCAGTACAGTTGTCGCTAATCTAGATATAGTTTGACCAATAAAACCTGGCTGCTTTGGGAATCCGGTTCCAGATCCAAATTTACAGCCAATCTAAAAACAGTTTGAAGCAAAGAAACGCATGGTTTGGAAACCGGTTCAACGACCAAACCTTCATGCAGGCAAATTTGATGGTTTGGTCAATCCGGCTCTAGTTTGGACTGATTCGGTGCGAATCAAACGCCCTGGATAGGTGGACTGGTTTCAGATCGGTGCGAATCGAGCAGTGCCTAGTAGTTCACACTCCATATGTTCACGGATTTACGACAGTCAGATGCATCATTGAAATTAGGTTAGTAGTGTATCATTATAATAAATTCACTGAACAGATATGTTTCAAACAAATCTTTCATCGAAATCTTCACTTGCATAAATTTAATATGACATCAATTTGTTTTTTTAATTTTGTTTTAGTGGATCCAGCAGCTCATAATTTCATTTTTTTTCAAAATTGTCAGATTTAAAAAATTATATTTTCTCAACGTCGGCCCAGTTTTGTGAGTGAGTGAGTGAGTGTGTGAGTGTGTGAGTGTGTGAGTGAGTGAGTGATTAAGTGAGTGAGCGAGTGAGCGAGTGAGTGAGTGAGTGAGTGAGTGAGTGAGTGAGTGAGTGAGTGAGTGAGTGAGTGAGTGAGTGAGTGAGTGAGTGAGTGAGTGAGTGAGTGAGTGAGTGAGTGAGTGAGTGAGTGAGTGAGTGAGTGAGTGAGTGAGTGAGTGAGTGAGTGAGTGAGTGAGTGAGTGAGTGGATGAGTGAGTGAGTGAGTGAGTGAGTGAGTGAGTGAGTGAGTATGTGAGTATGTAACTAAGTAACTAAGTAACTAAGTAAGTATGTAAGTATGTATGTATGTAACTAAGTAAATAAGTAACCAAGTCTAAATAAACAACTAATTAAGTACATAAGTAACTAAATAAATAAGTAACTAAGTAGGCTACACAAGCATATAATCTTTATTCAAGTAAAATTAGGCCCACACACATCATGCCAAAAACATGTTTCGTGTGTGCGTAGCACAGTACAAAATTATATTTAATTGTGATGATTATTACTTACGCAATCGTTTTCCTATTTGATGCAACAACAATGGTATATCCTAAATCAAAACTGTAATACACATTATATGCAATAAATTGTATCAAGTCGCCACTTGAGTAGTCATATTATCTATAAAAATCGCGTTTGTAACATTATATGCCCCAAGATGTTTCATTAAATACGCTTTCCGAAGTAAAAATAATTCCGTGGATACTGTAGCAGAAATGACGCTTTGTCTCATTACTATCGTTCCATTCTTTTCACCGAAGACAATATCATGTGAATACTTTTTGGTAACTTGATCTTATTCCGCACCTCTTGTAGACGTAGGGTGCAGCTGCCAACCGTCCACAGAAGTGATGCATTAGGTATGCCTTTAGTTAGGTGTGGTCTTGTACGGCTGCCGTTACAAACTATCATATCCACGTTATGGATTGAGTTTGATGGCGATCCCTCCATCACTCTCGTGCTGCCTTTTTTCTGACAAAGTCTACATTCAGTCGCACGCACGACATGAGTGAATATTGCTTTACGTCGCTTTCTGCACAATCATTGCAATATCGCGACAGAAAGAAACCCGAAGCCGGTATTATGCCCCACTCTTATTTCGAATGACTTTAAGGTTTCTATATAGTGCACACTGCACAGTACCATAGCAGCACTGTACACTCCATGTATTTGAACAGTTTGGAGCACTGTATATGCACAATAACCACGATGACAAATATCCGCCCCGACCGGGATTCAAACCGGGTACCTCCAGGTTACAAACCCCAGTCGATACGAATGAGCCATCGGGCCGGCCCGCACGCACGACAAGCCGTCAGTTCGGAGTCTCATCATATGCAGACTGAATGAATGGGGTTTTAGGCCAGCTTTGTGCGCCCATAGACTAAACTGAACAAGGAAAACTTCTCATTCAGACAGAGCAGCAAACACTATAGACATGCTGTTTCAATGTTGGACCAGCGTCGCAGTCGTTGGCCCAACATTGACAAAACATTGGGTGAATATCTTGTTTTAACAATTATTGCTCGTGGCAGAGCCTATCCAGCAAATACGATACATTATCCAAATGTTGTTTCATGGTGCCCAATATTGAAATAACGTTCGGACAATGTCTCGTATCTGCTGGGAACATCAAGCCTTGGATAGACCTAAATTGCGCCAAGATGCGAACATTCCGCCATCGTTTCGTGGATATTATCTCACCCAACCGCGTCTTTGTGGGCCAATTTCTTCACGCTTCTGAATTACGCACCTCCCAAGATATCTGACTAAAATGCATACACAGTGACAGCCCAACGTCCGAGACGTTGCCCGGACATTGTGTAGACGTGGGCCTAATGTTTCGCGTTTAATGAGTTAGCACTGTAACTTACGAGCGGTTAGGGAGACGTCTGCTCACAGAATGATCCGGAGCGGCTTTTGATCATACAGCCCTACATGTCCCTCTCATACCTATCAGTACACTGCTGGCAAATAACATGCAACCCCAGATAACACATCACCTCTCTCAGTGGTATTCTAACCCCTAAATAAACTTTTTACAAGTCCTCAATCGCTTTATTATATTAAACGTTTTTATATTGCATCTAATGGAATTCGTATTCTATGTCATTATTTGTTTTAGTGGTATCTTAACCCTTTAACCGCCGGTGCCGCATATATTCGGGTTTTCATTTTTTATTAGCACATTAAGTACTAGATTGTAAATATATTAAAGATAAAATGTGACATCAACCAGCAAGATTTGAAAAAAGTTGACCTCCATTTTGTCAAATCTGAATAATTTTCACTCACTTGAAGTTGTGGATCGCGTCAGCGAGACACAACTTCAAGTGGGTGAAAATTCAAACTGAAGAATCTGCGTACTTTAGAAGACAACTGTGAGAAATAAAACCTTCGTATTTCGCTCTTAAGTTCGTAAAAAGGGTTTGGAAATGTTAAAGAGCTCAAACAACATCGATTGTGACTTTTAAAGTAACAGTAGGGCATAAGGTGGGGCATGGTGAATTAATTTCCTCTTTTACATTTTTTGGAGATGCTGACTCAAACAACATTGGATCGATGTTTTGTGTTTGCTGGGCATTTGTTTGTGTGATGGAAAAACAATTATTATTATTATTATCATTTTACATTTTTTGGAGATGCTGACTCAAACAACATTGGATCGATGTTTCGTGTTTGCTGGGCATTTGTTTGTGTGATGGAAAAACAATTATTATTATAATCATTGAATGTAGTGCTTAACACGAAAGACCCAGCACACACAAACAAGATTTCGAGCCAATTATTATTGTTTTCAGGTAGGCCCACCGTTTGCTACGTCGGCCCAACAGTAAAAAGACATTGGTTCAGCATCCCGTATTTACTTCGGGCGGATTTTCTTCGTGGAATAAACGGATACGTAAATTGCATTCTTGCAGCATTAAAACCGCAATAAAACAATGAACCCCTTATCTTTATCACTATACAAAATTAATATCAAAGATAAATGTACAAACTATACCAAACTTCCCAAACTTGCCAAGCTTGCGAGCGCGATCACTGTACAATTTTGTTCTTAAAAAAACATAGTAAAATCGTCCAGTTATTAGCAACTTAAACTGTTAAATGTGTCAAACGTCATGATAATCCTGCATTATCATGACAATCCTTAATATGCTTGCTTGATCCAGATGAGCGATCTCGATAATAACAACAAATTGAAAGCATATGTTTTATTCATTACAGCGCTGAAATATTTGTCTATGAACCATGGAGACCAAAGTTTTTTTTTCAATTTAAGATCAATGTAAATGTCTTAGTTAGCTTTTCCCCTTCATTTGAATACCTTTGTTATGTTATAACCATTATAAATATTTTAATTCTTCCAGTGCTGAGACATCTTTCGACGTCAGATTCAGACGTCTAAAGACGGTCCCCGCGCTGGAAGGGTTAAAAAGAAAAGTTTGGACGTAGGTTACATACGTTCTAAGTAATGAAAAATATCCGTTACGAAAACAAAAGTCGAATCCATTCAAACTAATAAGAGAAAGTTTGGATGAACTTGATTTTTAGGATTTTCAACAGGATGATCCACACAGGTATACTTCAAGACGGGGACACAGTTATTAACATAGGGCTTAAAGATCTGGGGGGTATCGCTGATTCCGGGCCGGCTCACTGATATGGTGGAGTTGTGTGGCCATACTCGTCCTGCATTTGTACAAATCCTCTAAGAATTCCATAAGAACAAGTTGATAAGTCATTGCAACATGCTATGGCTATCGTGACATAGAAAAATCTGTGAATATCATATGTACTTCTTACGGTGTTTCTTAGTCGATCGTGTGTCCACCATGCATACAATAGAAGTATTTCCTGTGGCGTTCGCTGAGTTCTCAGATATGTCCGAGAACTGTCTATGAGCTTAAGAACGGGATACGGGATTGATGCTCCCGAAATAATTGGTTCGGCGTTCGTACGGATCATTGTCACCAGAACTTTTCAGGAAAGAACTATCGAGCTCAATAATAGTACCATAATTCTTAATCGTATGCTTGCCGTAGTGATTTATCAATTTTTTATTACTGGCCTTGCATGAACGGCATGTATGAACATCGTATGAATGCATACATTCTTATACGACGCTCGTACCATCGCCTCAATGTGGTCGTGAGGCGAAAGTAAGATGTTCGTAACATATGTTTTAACTTTCACAATGGTAACTTTCACAATTTCGTAAGAAGGGTTTGCAAAAATACACCGTAAGAATGATAATTTTTGTAAGGAAATGAAGATTCGTACCGATAAAATGAACGACATCTAACGCGCATAAATCCGAATCATTTTGTCGA
>OZ024911.1:55172782-55217232 GCA_964017125.1 Flabesymbios commensalis
TCTCTGCAAGGCACTCTTTTGAAATCTTCACTTGGCCTGAGTATACATATTCAAAATTAATTCGTGCTTTGAATGTAGCTCCAGTTGGCGAAATTATTAAAAAAGCAGTATGTGGTTTATGGAACAGAATTTTTTATGGTTGACTCCCCGATGAGAGATCTATGTTCACATTTCATGGCCAGATACATTGTCTGTGGTAAAATATGTCCTAAAACCCTATTTTCCAGAATTTTAAATATAGGTATTTCTCCGTTACTCTGCACTCTTAATGCGAATGTATATAAATCGCCAAAAATATTTTTAACCTGTGGCATTGAAGAGTCCCTTGCCAATATATTGACGGACCCGACAATCCAATCTAGGGAATCTGTATCCCATAAACTTTTACGTCTGCTTACAAGATATTAATCAGTATCAAATAATATTCTATTCTGTGTTTTAAATGAATCATGTTTTAACTGGTAATATTTTTGTATTACATTTGTATGTTTTAAATGTGTAACCTAATCTGATATGTATGTATACTGTCTCCAGCTTGGAGGTTGAATAAATAATAATAATAATAATAGTGAGATGATTTGTATGGGAAGTTAAGGGGGGAGGGGTGACTTTGTAAATAATATAAGTGGAGGGATTGATTTTGTACAGTATATTGCAGATGGGTCAATCATTTTTTATAAATTCTGGACAAGACACAAATGTTGATAAAGTAACAGTAAAATAATTGAAGGGACCAGCCCACCACCCAGTTCTAGTCATGGTTCTCAAGGGGTATAAACTTTTATGGTACATTAACCCTTTAACCGCCGGTGCCGAATATATTGGGTTTTTCACTCAATTATTACCACATTCAGTACCGCCTTTTAAGCATGTTGAAGCCATAATGTGACATCAATGAGCACGATTTAAAAAGAGTTGACCTCCATTTTGTCAAATCTGAATAATTTTCACTCACTTGAAGTTGTGGATCGCGTCAGCGAGACACAGCTTCAAGTGGGTGAAAATTCCAATTGAATAATTTGGCGGTTAAAGGGTTAAAATGTTCTCAATTTTATATTTTATTGATAAAATATCATTAGACTAACGTAGGCCTATTTCAGCAATAAGTTAAAGTTGAATTACTATTCATGGATCTGGCAAGGTTGGAATTTGACTTAAATTAGGTGGTGGGCTGGTCCCTTTAAATAAAGCTCAAATGGTAATTTTATTTATTTTTATTAGTGAATGTTTTAGTGATGTTAATTTCAAATGAGGAGGGGGCATGGATATTGTACAAGATCTTCAAGGAGTCGCTAATTCTGTACATTTTTGAGGTGGGGGCTAACGATTTTGTACAAAGGTTTCTGTAACCACCCCTCCCCACGATGAGGATTATCAAGAAGCTGTGTGATAAATAATTACAACAAGTAAGCCATACTTGTAGGGACAAACTCAAGTGATAGAAATAAATCTGAATGCAAGAAATTGCGATCGAATAAGTGGCAAAGTGTATAACGAAGAAGGTTCTATTCGTACATGTTTTACGTAATATTGACTGATTCTTGTTTAGTCACCAGGTGGCAACTCTAGACTTCGCCTTCCAGACTGGGAGATAAAACAATGGTGCCGAATTTGTCTATTTATTTGCCTTGTATCTTGCGACTCTGATTGGGCGACGTTTCGTCCAATCAAAACTGTAAGATCTAAGGGAACCCGCTGCCTAATCAATACGTGACGTAGTTTCAATGTTGTGTTTATACAGGCCCACTGTCTACGACGTTGGCCCACAGTCAACTCAATATTGCACAACATCAGTGGGTGGGAGAGTGTGTAGTCAGGTGCTGAGGTACTGCACCCAGCAAGTCATCGCATTGTGTGATGGAATTCTACAAGTATTTTACTAAAGAAGAGAGTAATGAGGGTTGTTTTATTTGTACTCAATAAATTAAGTGAAGTTATGGAGTGTGATGTGCTGGAGGGCGAGATGGGCACTGTCACCAGTCTATCACAACTCGAACATCGTAGTGCTACACATTTTCCTATTACTGTTATGTTATAAATGTGAATTATTAATACTATGAGAGAAAAGAAGTAATATCCTGATTACAGATGCTCTGCATGAAGTATCATGCTTGCAAAATAATTATATTTTGTCACTTGTTGCCACCAAAATGTCATATTGTATATTGGTGTATTTAGTTTAAACCATGTCATTTGTCTTCAGTCATTCTAGCTTGTATTACCACGCATGCGGATGGCATAAATATCCTGTTATCTCTCTGTTTGTCTGACTCATTAATCTTGACATTTCATTTTTAAGAATTATGACTCACTCAGTCAATGATATATAAATGCATATATCGCCACGATCATAATTATTTACTATAACCACACTCCTTTGTGAAGTCATAAGAATGGAATCACGTGATTTTATTTATAAGTTAATTGTCATATGTGCAGTTATTTTGCAAAAATTATGTAAGAATATCTTCTCGGTGAAGAAAAGGCACCAATAACATAAATAATTTGTTATTAGCGTTAACTGATTGAACATCTAATTTGTTATTAATCGACATAAATGTCGTATTCAAGAATATGAAATAACTGTGTGTAGGCCTATACCTGTCTTTTATTTAACATCATTATCATTACTGGCAAAAAGGTGTGGGTTTCGAGTGTTTTGGTCTGGGATACGAACTATATTATATTTGTTGCTGATATGACTTACAAAGAGTGTTTAATGTGACTGGTTGATTGATTGATTGATTGATTGTTTATTGATAGGCCTATGGCCCTTTCAAAATCATACATGAATACATCGAAGTGTGCAGTAATATATACAATATAAAAATATATTATACAATCCAAGCGGAACAATGGATAATTAATTCATTAATAATAAATACAAAAATAAATGTAATTTTTTTTTTTTTGGACGAAGCAGGTTATGAAGTAGACACAATTCGCCGAATCAATGCGGGTCTAACGCTGGTCCGCCGTCTACGCCGTTGAACAAACGGCAAACCAACACAGACTCAACGTCCCGCGTCCGCTGAGTAATTAAAAACATACTCACATGGTATCAGAAAGCGTAATTAAATTATTTTTTCGACGTTTAAAGGCATAATAAAGAAAGAGGCTTAAATTCTGTATATATGTCGATTCATCATTGGACATAATTCTTATAAATGATTGATTATTTGGTTAATTGAATGGATATAAATATCTAATGCGTAAATCTTGGTAAACAGGGCACTGTAACAAAATCTCATCCTCTTCGTTTTCCATACAGAGTGGGCATACGTTATCTTGGATATTAGCAAATCTTAACTGATTCGAATTGATACAACATACCCCCATTCTGAAGCGTGATAAACATTTCCTATAAATGGTGAAGTTTATTACATTAAGGTATCTGCATGGTTTAAAATTTCTATATATGTGGTACCTTTCTCTTGTTTGCACAATTTCAAGCCATCGTAGATCACTAGCTTCCATTAACCGCTGTTTCAGAGTATTGAGAAAGCTAACTTCGTTACCAACATTCTGCGACAACCAATATTCTCCAAGGTGGAATCTGTAAAGTATTTCTTTAATTTTATTTGACCAGCAGTTCGTGTTATTTTTATTTAATATCATGTTGTAAGCTTTCCTGACATTTTTACAATTTTACACCAATACTTCATACTAGACAATATTGAATATATGTACAATTCATATCTTCCAGTATCACCGTAGACCATAACATTGGGAGTTAATACAGGTACATTCAAAAACCTCTTCAGTGCAAGCAGATAAACATTTTCAATAGCTGTAGTATTACTACTCATTCCCCAACTTTCTGCGCCATATAACAGTATTGGTTTAATTTGGGTATCAAATACATTAGGGAAAACATTTAAGGAAATGTTTGGAACATTTTTTAAACTTGTATCGATACGTATGAATGCAGTCTTTGCTCTTGTAGCCAAATAATTTTGGGTACAAGTGTGTCTTAATCTCGTTGAAAATACAATACCTAGATCGGTGTATTCCACTTATACTTTCAAAGGTGTATTATTTCTAAACCACTTCTCGTGTGCGGCCAAGTGACCACCATTTCTAAAGAAAACTCCCTTGGATTTCCCAGTATTTATGGTCAAACCCAGCAATTCTGAAATTTGAAGTAAGATATTAATTTTCGTTTGGAGCCCCTGGACGGTGTCAGAAATAAGAACAATATCATCTGCAAACAATAAAATGAGTAATTCAGACACATCAGGGTGAAATTGGAGGCCGTGGCCTCCTCTCAAGCGTACCTCATTTGCAATCACTTGAATAAGGTAAGAAAATAGTAGTGGACTTAAAATACATCCTTGTTTGAGCCCGCTTAAAGATTTAAAAAAATCTGTTTCATCCTTATCACAGCGAACATTACAGCGTACGTCCTCATAAATACCTTGGAGAAGGACGAGCATTTTTCCGATTATATCATTTTTACATAAGATTTTCCATAAAACACTTCTGTTAAGAGAATCAAAAGCTTTTCTGTAATCAATAAAAGCCACATACACTTTACGCCGTTTATCAAGGTATTTTTGGACAAATGAATTCAAAATAAAAGCATTATCTATAGTAGAGTAACCTCGACGGAACCCTGCTTGTTCTTCTGATATAAATTTATTATCGTCCGCCCATTTTTGTAATCCTACATATAAAATCCGAGTAAAAATTTTACTGAAAATACTTAACAGACATATACCTCTATAATTATCAGTGACGAAACACTACCTTTTTTATAGTCTGGTATTATAGTCGAATTTGACCACAGTACGGGGTATACACCAGTATCAAAAATTCTATTAAACAGGCTGTGGATATAAGGAATTAAACAGTTCCCTGCGAATTTAAACATTTCACTCACAACACCGTCTGCACCAGCAGCCTTCTTATTCTTTAAATGTTTTATACTTTGCTTTATCTTTTGTTCTGTAATTGGAGAGTTAAGCTCACATGCTTTTTTCTGAGGCGTTGTTATATTGTTTAAAATATCGTTTAACAGAAGATTAGTATTATTTCTATCACCTCTTTCATTTTCAAAACGTGTTTCAAACAAAGCGGAAAAATGATTAAACCAATCGTTAATACTTATATTACAAAAGCGAGATCTACCTGTCCTATTCATTCCACGTAGTAAATTCCAAAATCTAGTTGAATCACGCAGACTAGAATTAATATTATCAGACACCTTGGAAAAATCTGATTTCTTTTTAACCTTGAGCATATGTTTATAATCTCGACGAGCATTCAAGTATCGACATTTATCATCATCATGGGATGTATTATTATATTTTCTTAAAAACTTTCTCAGTTTTTTTTTTCCAAGAAACACTGTTTATCAAACCATTTACACTTGCCAGTCTTCTGTTTCACAACATATGAATAAGACACAATACTTGCTGATTGAATACAACTTGTGGTAATACATTTAGTAGCTTCATTTATATCTAACTGCTCTTTATCAAAACAGCTCACCACTGCCTCACCTTCATCAGTCCATTTGAGCGTGATTTGGTTACTTGCTCAATACCATTATCTGCAACATTATATGACCCTGCGATATGACTTTTAAAATATGCTTCTATCGGCATATGTGAAGAAATCACCTTCTCGTTTACTATTACACTTTCACAAAATTCTCTTGGTTCTTTCGAGACAATAAAATGATCCACGAGACTATTACCGAGAACTGACATGTACGTATATTTATCTGAATGACCTGGAGTTCAGCCATTTAATATGCCAAAATCAAGTCCAGAGCACAGGGACAGAAGAGATCTGCCGAATGAGTTAATAACATTATCTTGCGATTGGCGAGATTCATCAAGAATGACAGTGGTAACATCCATAATATCGGCTCCAAAATAAGTATTTTCACACCTGTTCGTGCATTTAGGTCACCACACAATATCACGCTACAGGCTTACGATTAAATCTAATATAGCTCTCTCTAGCAACACAATTCCGTCTGATATATCTTTGTGATCGTAGAATCGAGATCCCATAGGCGGAATGTACGTAGATATAAACAGAGTGTCTTCAGAAGATCAGAATAGTAGTTTGCTCATTTTTAAAACAATAGTATTCTCTAAGGCAACATTTACTTGTTCAAAATACTTTGATATAGATTGCTCAACAAAACAGAACATTCTCCCTGATCGTCTACCGTGCTGAGACAGTTTACGAGCAGGTGCAACATAGCAGTTATATTGTTGTAAACAGGTGTTATCGAACACATCTAAAAATGTTTCTGAGAGACAAACAACAGAAAATAAACGTAAATAATTGACAAAATCAGGATCGTCTAGTTTGGACGATAAACCCTCTATATTCCAATGTACAAATGATATGTTATTAATAGGGCGAATCTGGTTTATTGTTTTGTCAGATGAATTGAAAATATCAGGACCGTGGCCTACTTCTCATCTTTCTGCTTCGTTGAAGTTTTTGTAGACCGTTTTTATTGTCTTATTCATGGTGTCATATGTATAGGCGTTACGTTTTATCATGGCTAAAAAATGATTTATATCCAGCCTTACGAGCATCAGTCAATTTATATTTCAAGGTACTACGAATAAATCTCACTGACTTACTTAAGTCCTCCATGAAGTATACTCCTGGCGGTTTCTTGGTTCGTGCTGCTTCAAGAACCACGTCTCTGTCTTTAAAGAAAGAAAATTTGACGATTATATCTCTTGGCTTATTCCTCAACTGTTCCGTCTGTCTTCCGGGTTTTGGCAATCGATGTGCCCGTTCAATAGGAATATTCTTTATTCGATCTTTACCCATACCTAGTCTAGAGGACAATTTATCACGCACAGTCGATTCACATTGTTCCCAGGTTTCTCTGTGATCAGGCACATCTACCCCTCTGATAATCACATTATTTCTTCTTGACTGACTTTCTAAATTATCCAACTGTTTTCTCATCTCACCGTTCTCTTGACGTGGTGGGGGTTTCGAGTGTTTGGGTCTGGGATACGAACTATATTATATTTGTTGCTGATATGACTCACAAAGAGTGTTTAATCTGACTGGTGTGAAAGATTAACTGATATAATCATAAAAAAAACATTAAATAGCGGTGAAATGGTATGTTTGGATAATGATAACTTTTTTATTCTTATACGTCAACGAATTTTCACAGAACATACATAATTTATTGCGATAAGATAAAATGTTTATTCCCATACACAAGTACATCCAAAGCTTCGGCAATGAAAAGAATGATCCATGATTGAATTCATTATTTGAGGACAAGAAATTACGTCGCAACGTTCACACCAATAACGGAAAATAATATCGTTTGCTGTTCCTCTCTCCTTTCAACAATAAAATTGGAAGTTTAAAGTTGTTTTAGCTTGTAAAGTTACAAAGAAGATATGTTTCATTAACCCGGCTTTTTTCTAATTTGTGAATGGTTTATGGAAGGTCAATGTTTTGTCTAGACCCATGTCCAAATAGCCATACTAGTCTTGGTCTTAATAGTCCTAGCGACTAGTATCATTTAGCCTAGGAGACATTTTAGGCTGCTGGTACTAGTATTTGACTCTCCACGCCATTTTGTGAGTGAAATTAACAACCGATACTTGATGGTTTAAGTTTATAATTATTTTTTGAAAAAACCTCCCATATTCGTGACGATATAAGATACCGTTTTCTTCCGTAAGTCCAAGACTGCCACCATCCACGGTTAGCTGATCCACGAAAACAAACTAAAGTCAAAATGACCAATATGATCTCATATATCAATTTTCAGCTGTGGATTCTCTAAAAAATAAGAGTCTATATTTCTGACCACAAAATAATTTCGTGAAAAATTATAAATGATAATCTTTTCGACGGAAAAAACACCCCAAAACAACGGATAAACAACCACACTATACAATAAATCATCAACCAATGCTGGGAATAGACCACCCAATGCTGGAAAACGACCACCATATAACATGTAGAAGGTGGTCGTTTTCCAGCATATGCCGTGAATAATTGAATTGGTGGTGACAGAGAGATGGCTGTGCGGGGAAACATCAGTATACCTTGAGGTATAATTATTTTATATAATCAGGGTAGGATGGAGCTTTTAACCCTTGAACAGCCAAATTATTAAATTTGAATTTTCACTCACTTGAAGTTGTGTCTCGCTAACGCGATCCACATCTTCAAGTGAGTGAAAATTATTCAGATTTGGCAAAATAGTTGTAAACTATTTTTAAATCGCGCTGATTGGCGTCAGGTTTTATTTTCAACATGTTTCAAAGCTGATATGCAATGTTCTAATAAAAAATGTAAAAAACCGAATATAATCGGTACCGGCGCAGTAAGGGTTAAAAGGCCCTTCGTCACTCACGTATTAATTTGCGGAATTCTTTATTTCAAAGGACAGCGTTATGAGTTGATCTATAAGATACAAATAGAGTTATACAAATAATTATTGACTAAATCAAATAATAGTACATAACTGTTATAACACTTTTTAGTAATGACTTTTATTTTTACGCTATCCAATTTTTATGTTTTATTATTGTAGTTACGATCCCTATTCTCTTCCCTCACTTACAGATTAGCAGACTATCAAAAACAATTGTAATCAGAAATTGAACGATGTATTCTTTAAAAAAATAAAGAAAATATTCAAATATACCGTTTATTTTTGCAAATAATCATATTTAAAGGCTGATATTTTTATACTATATCATTTATATATTGATAAAACCATTATACTGTTGGTAAAATCTTATTCTTGAAGTAGGTCACATAATTTTTTTTTTTAGTACAGCAAGGATACACAGTCTATTTTGATACTCAGATGACTGAAAGCATTATTTAGTGATCAATATAAGATAAGTGGCTCTATAAATCAATATGGAAAAGATTGAATAATTTATGTATAATAAATCAAATACTCCATTCAACGCCTATATCAAGTTAAACTTTGATATAGTGAGTATAAAAAAATCAATGTATTTTTTGTTTATATAATTTTAAAAAGTGATAGTACAGCGGCAGACGATCTTTCTGGCTCTGATCACAGCCGTCATTTTTCTGCCTATTATCATGATTATAGTATAGTCAGTTTATTATTGTATCTTGATCTTTTGTATGTTTGTTGATTTATTGTATGTTTTATTGTATGTTTTATTTATTGATTTATTGTATGTTTATATTATCTAAACCACAAAGTGACTTTACATGATAGCATTAACCCTTTAACCGCCGAATCTTTTAATATGAATTTTCAACCACTTGAAGTAGTAACTCGCTGACGCGATTCACAACTTCAAGTGAGTAAAAATTATTCAGATTTGACAAAATGGAGGTTAAATATTTTCCAATCTTGTTGATTGATGTCACGTTTTATCTTTAACATTTTTAAAGGTGGAACTTTATATGCTAATAAAACATGAAAACCCGAATATAATCGGGATCGTTGGTTAAAGGTTTACTGGTAACAGAAATAGAGACGGATATCTGGTAAATTGACTACCGCTAATCAGAGGCTGTGGTCACTGGCATCTACCAGGGCAATTAATCTACCCTACAACAGCTTTTAATAAGTTGAATTCTATTATCTCAACTGGTAATCTGTTTCCCTGGCATTATTAACCAGCAAAAAAGGAAACCATACGTTTTAAAAACCGGACATGTCATTATATAGGTTTATTGACAGTAATCAATTTTAGTACTAATTGCAGTACTAATAAAAACTTTATTTATAAATTGTTTAAAACGTTGTGATTTAATAATAAAAATATATGCCTACTTCATCTTACCTTATATAAGATTATGTCATGGAGTGTTATCCATCCTAGTTTAGAACCTGCAATTTTCAATCTGCAACCTGTCATCACCACTCTAAATGCTAGGCCTACTTTTTTAACCCTTTAAGCCCTCACGATGCATTAAAGCATCATTTTACATCCCTCAAAACAGATTAAATTTTTCTACAGCATGTGGTTTGAGAACAAAAATTTCCATAAAACTGGTTTACCAATACATAGCAATTTTCTTTAATTTTTAAACCACATCAAATAATCTTCATCCACTACAAGTCGAGAATTGCGACAGCAATTTGCGGCTTGTAGTGGATGAAGATGACAATGGTTAATTCAGGCTTGAAAGGGTTAATATAGAGAATATAACGGTATAGAACCACCGTTTGACAATGCACAGTCAACTCACGTGTAACCTTAAGATAGGAATTCAACTTGATCTGCTGTGATACAACCTATTCTTTCCATTTCTCAAAAGTTACACGACCATCACGGATTGTGGTACACTGAAAATGCCTCAGCCAATGCAGGCATCCAGACATCGCCACATAACTCTATTATAAGTTGGGTCCTATCTGACAAGCTTCTTCGTCAACGAGCAAGCCTTACCATAACTTACTAATCTTAACGATCCCGTCCACTCACCACGTGTATCGTGGCTGATGTGTGAGCATTCAGCGCGAGCAAGGAATATATCGACTCCTCCACGTGAGCAACCATTTCCGGGTATAAACGACCAGAAGACAAGAGACGTTGAACCGATGGCGGTTTATTATTAACCCTCAAGCCGGCGGTTCCGATTATATTCGGTTTTCACTGTTTCATTAACACATTAAGTACCACTTTTTAAGTGTGTTAAAAAATAAAACGTGACGTAAATCACGAGATTTGAAGATAGCTAACCTTCATTTGTCAAATCTGAATAATTTTCATTCACTTGAAGTTGCGGATCGCGTCAGCGAGACACAACTGCAAGTCAATGAAAAATTAAGTTGAATAATTTGACGGTTAAAGGGTTAGACAGCCATCGGTTGAACGTCTCGTGTTTGATGGGAATGAAACTGGCCAACGCACCTCGAGTTACCTTGGAATTCCTCAAGTCTGTTCAAGTAGCTTTTTTCTACAAATATGGGACAACTAATTTATGTTGGTCCCATATGAGATTTTTTCAGCATAGATAGGGTTTACCGCCCAAGGAAACTCAGCTTATGATTTTGTTATATCATGTGAAGTTTATAAGAATATTGTTTTGGTTGGTATCGCTTCTCATCAATAATCCGACCCCGTAAGCTTGTCATGTTGTCCTTACTTAGATGCAGTATAAAGTGGATTTAAATTGGACGTTACCGTTACATTTTAGAGCGCGCAACGCGTGGCCCTGTACGAAATGCAGCCGATACTCTGCTCTGAACCAGAATAGTCTCCGTAATCACTCTAATCCACGACTGAAGCACACAAATTGAATTTTTAGTCACTGAATAATAATTATTACAAACCAAAATATACTAAAATCCCGGATTAGAGCGGCCACTGCTCGATACGAACCTCAATAAGTCAGAAATTCCATCAGATTTTGACAAGATACACGAGAGGTCCACATCCACGTATTATCGTGCTAAGCAGACGAGCTTGCAGAATTGTCAAACTCTGAGACGATGGTCTTAACATATTTGCTATAATACGAGTTCAAATCTGGTGGAATTAATATAGTTTCTGAATATATATTAAGGCTTATATATGTACCTATGTGGCATAGTGAAACAAACTATTATTTTACATTTCGCCGCTGCTTAAAACTTTACATTTATTTTTATTGAATAATGGGTGCAAATGAAGGTCTTACACCTGGGGATAAAACTATTGGCCTTGGTTTAGCCTACCTTATTTTGAAAAGTAGCATTGATCCGTTCAATATGCACGGACTTAATCGATGTTAGCCAACATATTACACCATATCGCAACAAGAATAGCTCCCCATAAGCAGCGCTACGGGTGCCAGTGCTTTGAACCATGTCTCGATGAGGCATATTATGCCGCCTAGTCTAGATAGGAGAGAAACAAGGATATGTACAACTAAATGAGTGGCGGGCTGTACAACTAAATGAGTTGGGACTGTATACACGTTTATGACACCTTTAAGCTGAACTGGGCCAGCAGAACCTCTTAAGTGTGGTGAAATGACACAATGGACACTGCCCTCCAGACACTGAACTCGAAATTCGAGCCCTGGTGGTCTAATGGTTTTGGGGGACAATAAAATAGTTCATAATTCTTTACTCAGCTCTAAATTTGTGACTTGTATCCAGAAGGGAAACATATTTCAGCATTATCGGCTGCGCCAAATTATCGTCAGTCGTGAGCATGGTATTATTTTAAGTCCCTAATAGGTCATTTTTAACCCTTTAACCGCCAAATTATTCAATTTGAATTTTCACCAACTTGAAGTTGTGTCTCGCTGACGCGATCCACAACTTCAAGTTAGTGAAAATTATTCAAATTTGACAAAATCAAGGTCAATTCTTTTCAAATCTTGCTGATTGTTGTCCTGGCCCAGTTTAGCCTATAT
This sequence comes from Flabesymbios commensalis, assembly GCA_964017125.1. Classification (NCBI taxonomy): domain Eukaryota; kingdom Metazoa; phylum Annelida; class Polychaeta; order Terebellida; family Flabelligeridae; genus Flabesymbios; species Flabesymbios commensalis. The sequence continues at coordinate 55,185,140 of OZ024911.1, forward strand.
GTGCACAAAGGTGGCCTAAAGCCCAATTCATTTCATTTGCTGATTGTTGTCACATTAAATTTTTATCTTTAACATGTTTCAAATATGGTACCCAATGTGCCAATAAAAAATGAAAACCCGAATATATTCGGTTTATATTAGGCACCGGCGGTTAAAGGGAAACGTGGCTCAATCACCTAATGGCCCTGTCACACTTGGCCGCCGGACTGAGCAGCGTACATCAGCAGACAAACTATCCGTTGCCTCCGTCAGGACCGCCAGGGCTCGAATTTCGAGTCCTGTGTCTGGAGGACAGTGTCATCTCAATCATCTCACCATCCTCTGGAGGTTCTCTTGGCCCAGTTTAGCCTATATGTGCACAAAGGTGGCCTAAAGCCCGATTCATTTCATTTGCCTCCGTCAGAAAGTCCTTTAGTCCTGTTTATGTCCTGGATGTGTTTGCTATTCTTCCTTATTAGATCATGTAGATCTTCGGTAGCGTTGACGGTGAAGTTTGACGACGACGCGAAAATGTGACATTTCTTAGTGTCAGACCAGATAAACGTTGACGATGTTGACCCAATGTTGTTTTAATGCTGGGCCACCGTCAACGACGTTGGCCCAACATTAAATCAACATTGGGTCGACACGTGTCTCGTTTTTACTGGGTCATATACTTCCCAGCCTAACACCATACATTAACCCAATTGTGAACCAATGTTGGAAAGCATGGGGATGTGAGGGCGAGCAGAGTGGTCCTGGTATGGTGGTATGGTGGTATGGTGGTATGGTGGTCAGCACTACTTCCTGTAGCGCCAGAGCTCTGCAGATCGTCTCCCCTCTCTCAGCATTCAGGTATTAAAGAAACACAATGTTCCTTATCCTCCCGCTCATTAAGATTGTGGTGAGTATCCGTGACAAATGATAGGTCTTCAGACTGATGGGGTCCGAGTTTATCACCATTTCCTAGAAGGTTCTCTGGTTCAGTTTAGTATATGCTAGCATCCACCCATCAACCCTGGTCATGACTGCCTAAAGCACTATATAGCCAACATGACTACTACAGAACGTTCATGTGGCTGGCTTCGCTGTGAACGTTTAAAGCATAATAATAAGTAAGTAATCATATTCAAAAATGCCGAAAATTTGCTGAATGCAAAGCCATCGCTGTCATCAGCAAAATGACACAATTTACAGGCGAACCAGATGCGTTCGGGTACTAAGCCTAAAGACCATAACAACGTCATCAATATATAGATGTGTACAAAGTCGTCTTTATTGATGCATTATCAACTATATATATGCGATAAGAATCGTATATCAGTGATGTCTAAGAAAAATTTTGTATAGTTTAAGATATATTTATATCAATAAAGTTATTAATTAATAACATTATAATATTATAAATGTTGTGGCAACATTTCTGGTGAATTGAATAAGATCTGAATATAACTGTACTTTAAACCTCTGCAATCAGTAAATTTCGTTTAGAATTCCATTTCCAATATTTCTATTAGATAATAAATCTCGAACAAGGTTTGTTACAGATCTAAATATTTTATTCTGCTACTATCAAAATAAAAAATGCACATTTGTCTGCCCACGTGGGACAATATAATTTGTCTGAACCTGTTTTCGTCCGATCAAATTTAATTGCTGATAATTAACTATTAATTTATGGTTAGATCACCGATATGTGAACTCCTATATTTACACAGTTAACGCGCCCCTTTACCTTGCACAGTTGGAGACTGAGGTAGTGAATAAGGCCAGGATATCTGGTTTCTTACTTGATGTCAGAACTAATCGTCGTCGTACGTATAGTTTGGTGTTTAATTTCCCTGATCACCGCCGGTCTCGAGTCATCCACCCAATGTTGGTTTAATGCTGGCCTAGCGTCTGCGACGCTTGGCCAGCATTAATCCAACATTGGGTGGATGACACGCGTTTGTTGGGACAGTAACGCTTGGCAGCCATGCAATGACGCTCTCAGTGCTAGGAGATATCTAACCGAAAAACAGCAAATATTATTTTAATAATTCGAATATTTCAGAATATACCAATGGTAGGCCTATACACCGATGGTAAGAGTCAAAACAATCAATGTCCTTTGATCATTTAATACCAGGCACATCGGTTGTTATGACAGTATGCTTGCATATTGTGAAACCTCTTACAGTGAGGCATATAAGCCCCTAAATGACTACTCAGTATTTTGGTAGGAGGTGGGCGATTTGTCTTACTTCACAAGATGAGTCAACGCCATTATAACACTATCAAGGAAAAAATAACGCGAGCATTATAATAAGGTTACAATACTAACTCAATATCAACACGTGACGAATAAAATTAAAGATATGTAGACCTCACCAAGAAAACAGTGTTCTGATTATTTTGTTTACCACCATACGTAATACTGACGTAAAATCTAGAACATTAAAATCCTTTAGCATTCTGTAGAATTTTAGTCATTAATTATTAGTCATTCATTTAGTGACTTTGACATGATCTCACAATATCGCATACTATTTTCCTCTAACAGTTTATACACAATTCGCTAGTTCGATTACTTTAAAATATATCACATAAAAAGATTATTACAAGATCAACTGTGAGTGTTCATATTTATCGTCGGTAAACACCTGACGGCTGTTGTAAAAACAGTGGCCATGTACCCCCTCCACCCCCCACCCACCCACACTGATCCTGATCTGAAATGAGTCCCAGTCTGCGCGGATACTAACCCAGTTTTTCTCTCCCCCTAAGTGGTCTCACGCTCTTGTCCAGCTCGAGTACCACTGTTTAATTAGTCTGGATTCCAAGTTGGTTTAATGTTGGGCCAGCGTCTGCGACGCTGGACCAACATTGATCCAACATTGGAATCGTAGCTCGTGTTTTGCGGGGGATGTCTGCCACAGCGGTGTCGGAGTCCAAAGACGGCTATTAAGTGCGTTCAACAATCTGACGACGCCGATTCTCTTCAGGTATTAAATGAGCGGTCAGCAAAAATATCTCGTAACACAAATATCACGTTAATGAGAATTCATCCGTCTGTATGCGTGGGAGGCTGTTATTCAAATAACTATTTTTTTTAGATTTTTTTTTTTTCCGTCATTTGAAGCTGGAGATTGCGCTAGCAATTCCAGCTTTAAGTGACGAAAACATCAAATTGGTACTCACAGAAATCATCCCTTTATAAGATTTAGCATGCATGAATATATAGATGTTCACTACAATACTATTCTGTGAAACGCAGTGACGTCACTCGGTGAAAACAAGGTTATATAACATCCCCTCCCCCATACTTCATTCTGTGAAATGACGTCACTCGGTGAAAACAAGGTTATATAAGACCCCCATACTTCATTGTATTAGCCAGCTCGGCGAAAAGAAAGGAGGTCAAGGTCATTGAGTTTCACAGAATAGTAGAAGTCACAATAAACTGTGGCGCATATTTTCCGATGATTTGCCAGAAAATTTCAACCATTTAAGCGCTGAAATAGTTTTATATAAACCAAGAGACCAAAGGGTTTTTTCAATTTGAAATCATCATACATGTCTTAATTAGCTCTTTCAGTTTCATTTGTATGACTGTGTTAGGGGTCTGCGGCCATTATAAATAGTGCATTGTTCTATACTTTCAATGTAGGTATCGACGTCAGAAGCACTATTTAGTAATCTTGAAAATTTCATTGAAAAATGTTGTACACATTAAAAGTTAGTTTTTACAACCTTATATGCAGTATTTTTTTTTATTGTGACACCCCTCTGTAAAGCTATACATTTCATTCGAGATTTATCTCAAAATTACATGTTGAAATGGTCTAGCTTTTGAAATACTCATTAAGATTTTATTAAAATTAAGACATTGTTAAGGTTGTTGCTGTAAGACTAGAAAAAACTGCTTTAAAAAAAACCGACTGAGAAATTAGCTGAAAAATCAACGAAAAACATGTGTCACAGTTTTATGTAACTTCACTATAATGTATACTAGTATATACCATTTACTACATAACACCACAGATATATAGTTGTATTCTCCGTTTCCTCCCCTATTTAATTCGTTTATCTAGTGGGCACGGTGGTCTGTTCATCACTAATTCCCACCGAATTGCTCCTTTTCATACATTTGACGTCGTGAACGACCCTTTTCCAAACAAGTGCCACACTCGCTCGGAGGTAACATCCCAGCTGACCAGAAACATTGACCCGATGTCGGTTTATTGTTAGGCCAGCGTCGCAGACGCTAGCCCAACATTAAACCGGCATCTGGTCCCGTTCGCCTGGACGTCAGAAAGCCATGTCGCATGTGATAGGATCCGAGTCGACTCTTCTGCCGCAGACCGCTCCGCGTGCACCTTTAATTGGACGTGGCCCACGGGGAACCACCCCTTCCTTACGGCTGAGCAAGCCAACCGTAAAATGAACATCTATTGCTGGTGGAGGCTCAGTGGGACGTCTGTGAGAAGGGGGGGGGGGTGTGAGGGGTATCACAGGTATGTCTAGGTGTAAGGTGACACAGACAGGTTGAAGGGGTGCACAGCCCCCCACAGCACGTCACCATCCTCAATCCTTCGACACCATCGCCACAATTAGCGGCGCTTTTTCGCTGCTACCTCTCACTTGTACGGAGTATTGGATAACGTGTATTGTCTTGTCTCTGTCTTGGATTGTTTGAGTTCGAAATAGATTTCTTGTGTGAATCATGCCTCGAAAAATCACGATTTAAGTGTATGTAGTTAGCAAGTGGCGTACATCAGATGAAACCAGTCTTGATACCGTAAATGGCAATGAGGCATTGTCTGTGAAAATAAGGTGGATGTTATGTCATTGATGGAACCACGCACCCAGCCTTCTGGATAGAGGATCACACTGAACGCTACAGGGATACGAGGTGTCAGCGCGATGAAGGACTAGACAGGATGGTGTGGCCCCGCCCTGTACGGGACCTCCACATCAGCCGGATGCTGGGAGTCACGCGTCTGCTTCTGCTCCTCATCCTCTATAATCTGTCCTGTCAACATGTCATGTAAGTGTCATAACAGTCTAAACACATGGTAAATACGCCCTAACTCACATCACTTAGTACTGTAAACATACACGACCAATTAAGCTCCCCTCCACTCGCCCTGGTAGTGATAAGCCGAGATATCTTCTCAACTAAATTAACTTCATTGACCCTTGATCACGACTAGAATAATTTTACTAGCAGCTTAAATCACGTTTTGGGGAATTAAATATGTGTGTCAACATCAAGATCTGCAAATGATTGGTCTGAAATTAAACAAGCAACGGCCATTTTTACGCACCCGAAGTTGTGGGTCGCGGCAGCGAGCCACAACTTCAGGTGGGTCAAAATTAAATATCTATGATTTTAACTCCATTCAGAAACTTTGCTCGGGAACAATCGCTGAAAGCCAGAACTCGTAGATCCACGTAGCACATCATCGGCCACTGGGCGGAGAGTGTGGACACGATAATCTGAAGTCTGGCTAGACGCAGCTCCAGAACCATTTTGTTTGTTTACCCCGTTATCGTTCTATCAGTGAATAATGCAAAGTAGGCGTCTACTAAATGATTAATGTGTGTATGGATTCAGATGCAAATTTTTCGTTGACATGTGTACTAAATGGACTAAATATGCGTTTATTAAACGAACGTTTTTCTGGGTGGTGGTATTCCGGCAGTGGCCCTCGCCAGCCTGCCAAACTTTACAATCTCGTATTGAGCAACAATCAGTCGCTGTGCTCTTGCGCATTAAAATTAATGCTGCTGTGCAAAGCCAAAAGGCAGTACCTGCTTACTTTTCAAGTAAGCAGCTACTGCTTTTTTGCCTTTGCGTGGCCTGCAGCAGGTAAGACCTGGCCTGTGGCTTGCAGAACCATTAACCTAGTACAAGGATGCAACATGCATCCGGAGAAAAAACATCAAACTGCCGTAAAATCTCGGTTTCCAAAGGCGGTCAAGCTCTCGCCTACCATGTCTGTACCCTCTGCAATAGTAACAGTCAATAGTCGCGACGGTCGGATATGATCGGCACTTGAATGGACACTCAGTGCTAGACTGGAATATGACAGCATTTACATTAAACACTTTTCTTGTCCGCGAGCAATGAAAGCTTCAACTACCTCTAGCGCCAGGTTATACATGGCCAATGCCAGCTCACTGCCATGGCCAGAACGCCGCCTAACTCACTTTTACAACTGACTCTGTAAGTAGATTTTATGATTTACCTGTCACTTCTATAGGTGTATCGTTACTTATTTGATGATAATTTAAGCTCGTGCTACTGGGTTTGTGCTAAAAACGTCACTGTTTTGTAAAATTTCTGATTAATATACACACACGACGGTTAACTAGTCCTCCCCACTACAACAATAAATTAAATAATTAAAATTTTTCGGCCGAGGTTTTTGCAGTCTCTGACTGACTGTCAGGTTTGTTTATGTTATCAGTGGTTATCGATATCATGGTTATTTAAAATAATGATCTGCAAAACCAAAAGACAGTCACTGCCTATTTTGAAAGTAAACAGTTGCTACGTTTTAGCTTTGCATTTTTGGCTTTCTATTTTTCCTCACAACTGCAAAGAAATTGTATTAATAATGCATTAAATAATTAATTGTATTACATAGCAGACGGAAAACTGACTCAAAACCAACTGTCATGATTTTGTGTGGTTATTTAAAATAATGATCTGCAAAACCAAAAAACAGTCACTGCCTATTTTAAAAGTAAACAGTTGCTACGTTTTAGCTTTGCATGTTTGGCTTTCCAGTTTTCTCACAACTGCAAAGAAATTGTATTATTAATGCATTAAATAATTAATTGTATTACATAGTAGATGGAAAACTGACTCAAAACCAACTGTCATGATTTTGTGTCTTAAAAATCAGATCATGATTTATTTTATTTTATTTTTAAAGGGGTTTTCCCGGCTCCTAGATTACATTGTTATCAGTAAGAGTTGTAAGAAGGATCAGGTTATATATATATACCAATTTCTCAACAAGAGAAGTGTACCCGACATTAAAAAATATGGGTAAGACATTCCAAAAGGTCACATATTTTGTATATGATTATTCTGCACAACACTAATTGCTGGTAAAACATGCAAATATGTTCATTACATGGACTATCATACAGGATGGAATCATTCATGGCACATTCATGTGGTAACAAGGGCGAACAAATCACACACATAATTATATGCCCTGCAAAAAATAGATTAGCCCAGTTTTGTAACAACATAGGGCAAAGTCTTACACGTTACCCCAATAACGAAACAACGTCGGGCCAATGTGTCTAGTCAGCTGGTGCATCCCAGCAAATACGGTATATTGATTCAATGGTGGCTCAATGTTGGACCAGCGTCGTATATGGTGGGCCAACAATGGGTCAATATTTCGTGTTTGCTGGAATATGCTGATTATTTTCATATTTCTGACATCATATACAGTCACCTAACAAACACGGTACATTAAACCAATGTTGTTTTGATGCTGGATGGTTGTCGCAGACGGCGGGCCAACATCTAACCAACATTGGTTCAGCTGAATTGTTAACATAGTTGTGTGGGTTTAAATCCGGGATCTCTCTAGCGTAACCTCTGACCCGGAAGTTGTCTAGGTATGTCAATGATTCCATTTTTAGGTAGACATATCATTATCTCCGATCACCCTCTGCCCCATAAAACGTTAAAATACATTTGCAGTATCATTATTAACCCTTTCAGCGCGGGGATCTAAAGACGGTCCCTGCACTGGAAGAATTGAAAAAAATTATAATGGCCGTAGACTTATAACATAGGTATTCAAATGCAGCGGAAAGAGCTAACTAAGACATTTATGATGATTTCAAGTTGAAAAAATCCCTTTGGCCTCCATGGTTTATATAAGCGCTTTAGCGCTTTAAGGGTTAAGCAGCCCGCGCGTTATTGTATGCCACACGGTCGGCCTCCGTCGCTGTAATTTGTTTTCTAAATGGCAATATATCTAATTGTTCCAATTCGCGTGATAAATTATATACCACTTGGGGACATATTGAATGGCATTTTAATCTACATGTGACCAACCCTTTAATTAACTTGCTATCTAACGAAGAAAAACTCTTCAGTGTGCTTGAGGATAAAATTTCCACCACACACATTTATTTAATTTTGTATATGGGGTCTAAGCTTAGAAAAAGACCCGAAAAACTTTGGGAGCACACAATTTAAAATGGACGTTTGTCGGTAATTCTGTATTTAAGTTTGAAAATTTGACAATAAATTATGATAGCTATATAGTATTAAATATGAAATAATTTGTCCGGTGTTCCACAAAGATAACCCATGACAAATTGTGTAAATTAATAATGGCCAATTTATATCTTTCTGGTCTCAATATTGTTCGATGTCTTAGAAATGTGGTATGATAGGTGGAGTATTAATATAAAACAAATGGACAAGGACACCCCATTGTGAATTACGCAGAAAATCCAAACAATCTATTATAAAAAACAATATGAAAGTGTGGAATGACTGGCGGTAACAGAATGTAGAATTCGTTTCAAGCCTTTTCTTATTTTCTATGTGATTATAAAAACAATAGATATTGCATTTATAGCTAGGCCTATTATGTATAAGAATACATTAGAAACTCGAAAATTATAAAACAAAAATATGTGAAGCCCTTTGATATAGGTCATGTAGGTTATAAAAAAAAGTAAGTCTATATGTAATTACGGTAATCGTAATCGACTTTCTTCCACTTATCCATGTTATCTCTAACCTTGAATAATACAATGTTGTTGTTTAGGGAGACCTTGAATTATTTCACAATATAACCATATATAATAATCATTGATTATTACATCAAAGTGCTCAAAAAAGATCTTTTTTTTGCCTTTAAATTATAGAGATATTAGCCTTTTATCTTGTGTTGGTAAATTATATTCATCTATACTGAGTAATAGAATAGTGTCGTATAGTAATATATGTAATCGTTGATGAACAAAAAGGATTTTGTAAAAACAGATCATGTTCAGAACATATATTTATGTCAAGTGTTATTCAAAATCGATTACATGAAAATAAATGAAAATAAATCCATATTTGCCGCCTTTCGATCGTGTGAATGGAGATCTTTTACTTTTACGTTTGGGAATGAAGTGTGTGTTTACGATGGGGAATTGTACAATTCAATAAAAAATATGTATGATGATAATAAATCAAGTATTTTATTGAATAATTTATCTACTGATTGGTTTAATGTAACGTCTGGTGTGAAAAAGGGGGATATACTGTATCCTATACTATGTTCATTATTTATAAATGAACTGGCTTTAGGTGTTAAAAACTTTAGGAATTGACATAGGTGTAAAGAAACTCCTTTATGCAGATGATATTGTGCTTATAAGTGAATCAGAAGAAAATTTGCAGAAAATATTAGATTATTGTCATAAACTGATAACGATGGGTTAAAACAATAGTGTGCTAAGTGACATTTTTGGCCTTTAGACTAATAACCAGCTAAGTCATCTACAATATGTATAAAGTTTGAATTTATTCCAAATTCAGGTTAAAACAACAGATCAAGTCGACTTAGCACATTGCTATTCTCGGGAAAAGGAGCACATATCAGCATAATATCTGTTCAACACAGCACCAATTCGACTTGACACATTGTTATTCTCGTGTTATATGCTTATGGACTCTGTTTCTGGGAGAACAACGGTGCAAGTGCACTTAGCGCATTCTTATTCTGAGACATGTGGAGACAACACAGGGGAAATGCCTGGACTTAGTTTATTGTTGATCTAGGAACAATCTCTGTATATTCTGTGTTCCTGGTGTAACAAAGCGCTAAGTCTACTTGGTGTCTTGTTGATCCCAATTTTTCTTCTGTAAATCACTTTTGCAGGTAAAAAATACTCTGATAACTTCACTTGATCTACTGTCAAATTCCAATCGCTGTGTGTTTCATCATTATAAGTCCAAGTATACATGCTGATAAGTAGCAGACTGTAGTTCCAAGCAAAAATATAAACACGATTTCGCTGTCAAGTCGACTTGACCCACTATTGTTTTAGACCATCGATAAATGGTGTAAGAAATGGATGTTGAAGATTAACGAAGATAAATCTAATGTCGTTCCTTTCAGGAAAACTAGAAAACATTGTACTTTATTTCAAATTCAATGTGGTAATTGCTTTTTAAAAACTGCTCCTCACTATACATATCTAGGTATCCCGTTTGACGAACATATTACATATGTACTTTGTATAAAAAATAAAGCATGCACTGCATCAAGAGCATTTGGTAATTTAATTTCAAAATGTTACTCGTTAAAAAATGTAGGATATAACACATACTGTCAATGATATGATTCACTTGTGGAACGGGTGCAAGATTATGCATCAGAAATTTGGGGCTTCAAAAATACAGAAATGTGTAATAACGATCATGAAAATGCTATGAGATGGTTTTTAGGGGTACATACATTAACACCTTTGCCTGCTTTATATTGGGAAATGGGTTGGATTGCTGTCAAATATAGACATTATTTAAATACTTTTAGATTCTCGACTAGAATGATGAAATTATCTAATACTGGTATAATCAGAACTATAATCAGTTCTTGAACGAGATATTGATATATCAATGACAAATAAAAAACAACTGGTGCAGTATCTTTAAACAACTGCCAGTACGAGTATTCTTTTATGATGAAAGTTTATGGAAAACTAATCGTTATGCTTTAAATTTGATAAATTCAAAATTATTTTAACTAATGGAAACAACCTGGTTGATTGATATGCACAACAAACCCAAATTACGTAGATATATCACATTTAAATCCACACTAATTGTATCTAGCCACGTTAAACAATTTATTTCAAAACCGAGGAGAAGTTTATTAATTCAATTGATTACAGGAATTTTACCAATAGCTTTAGAAACTGGACGATATAAAAGAATACGATATCCTGTAACAAAAACATTTAGTAGTTTACGAGTTGTGTAACGTTTGTGTAACATGTGTGACCTTTCTGAAACAGAAGACGAAATTTACTTTGTATTTATATGTTCCCTATATGACAATTTTAGAACAACGCTTTTTCAAGCTGTGACTGAAAACAATCGCAATTTTTTAGAACTGAATAATGCTGACAAGTTTTTATTTTTAGAAACCTCTGTCAAAATTTGTGGAGGCCGCATGGAAGGAAACAACATCCCAATTATTCCGGTTATAAATAATTCGTGTTGTTTTCAGATAGATATCATGCATATTTATGACAATATTGTTTATACTGTAATTGACATATAATCATTGAAATATGTAAACAGATTTATTAAATCATCTACACTGAGTTGGTATGCTTTAAATTGTCCCACCACAGTGTGGGTGATTATGTAACACTGAGCCGCTCATCCCGTCAGGCAGGGGGCTGTGTGGTCGGGGCCATCATTGAGCCGGCGTCGGCCGGACATCTAGTGTCTGTAGGGACGCACTGTCACCAATACCCGCAGATATATTATTGTATTTAGAGTTATTTGTAAGCCAATTTTGGTTGGACATTGTACTGTGTATGTCACTAAAATAAATAAAGATATTATTATAGGTAAGAATCTGATGTCCACTGACGTCCGGTTCTGACATATAAAGACGGTCCCGCGTAGGATGGGTCAATTCCCGATTTGTCCCAGACATTGTTAACTCTCTCACGCCTGATTTTACATTGTCATCTTTATCCACTACAAGCCGCGAATTGCTGTCGCGATTCTCGACTTGTAGTGGATCAAGATGAATGAATGTGAGTGAAAAGTAAAGAAAATTGCTATGTATTGGTAAACCAGTTTTATGGACATTTTCATCCTGAAAACCTTGGTTGTATGAAAATTCAGTCTGTTTTGAGAGATGCAAAATGATGCATCGTGGGGGCTTAAAGGGTAAAGATTACGTGTAATAATCCTCCCTGATATAATAGTTCCAGTGAATATTGTATAAAATTAACCCTTTCGACTCTAATCGCGACTAAAATCGTTTTTTTAAGATGTTTTATTAACCGATCAAATCACTGCCGTTGGGAATGAAGGGTGTGTTTAAACATCAATATTTGCAAATGTCTGGTATCTAAGATTAACCCTTTGACCGCGAAGGGCGGGGGCCCTAGGGTAGTGGTTAGCACTGCTGCCTTTCACGCCAGAGTCCAGGGTTCGGTTCCCGGTCTCGGCGGTTTGAAAGAAACAAAATTGTTTCTTCCCCATCCACGTGTGAATGTTAGTATTGTGGGGAGCCTCCGTGACCGAGAGGTAGCGTGCTCGGTCTCAGACCGCCAGGGCTCGAATTTCGAGTCCTGTGTCTGGAGGACAGTGTCATCTCAATCATCTCGCCATCCTCAGGAGGTTCTCCTGGCCCAGTTTAGCCTATATGTGCACAAAGGTGGCCTAAAGCCCGATTCATTTCATTTTTTTTTTCTTTGACCGCGAAATTATTCAATTTGAATTTTCACTCACTTAAAGTTGGGTCTCGCTGACGCGATCCACAACTTCAAGTGAGTGAAAATTATTCAGATTTGACAAAGTGGAGGGTGATTCGGCCGGTAAAGCGTTAAAACATATCACAAGACCACTGGATGACATCAGTGTGGTGCATGTGGTGGGGTGGACGTTTGCAGCACACTTATGTAACCTCGCGGAGGTCTTACTGAGATTCCGGTTTTATAACTCAGCCCTTAAAACGCGGACATATTTTTGTATAAACCATAGAGACCAAAGGTTTTTATCAATTTGAAATCATCATGAATGTCCTAGCTCTTTCCGCTAGATTTGAATACCTGTGAGCATTATATATGGGTCTACGGCCATTATACATATTTTACGTTTTCAGTACGGGGATCGACTTCAGACTTTAGAAATGACGTCTATAGATTCTGGGGGTATTTATGACAGAAACACATCTTGGCACCCCCTAAATATAATAAAAAGCGGGTAAGCATATAGATTTAAAAACAAACATAATTTGCAAAATCACACTGATAACAACACATCGAGCTCTAAATGGCTTATAGACAAAGCATGGATATTATTGAGTTTGGAATCGTTACACAAATCAGTAAAACGACTACTTTTTATCATTGTTTTTTTCAAAGCACTTACATCAACTCAATGCTGGCTTGATGTTGGGCACAGCATCAGGTTAACGTATTTTAATAGCTGGGTTTTGTCATGCTAAATATTTGTGCGCCTGTGTGCTCGGTCCGGTGATGATTTAGGCGCTTTTGAAGTGTGCTAGTTTGATTGATTGATTGATTGATTGATTGATTGATTGATTGATTGATTTTGATTGATTGATTGATTGATTGATTGATTGATTGATTGATTGATTGATTGATTGATTGATTGATTGATTGATTGATTGATTGATTGATTGATTGATTGATTGATTGATTGATTGATTGATAGATTGATTGATTGATTGATTGATTGATTGATTGATTGATTGATTGATTGATTGATTGATTGATTGATTGATTGATTGATTGATTGATTGATTGATTGATTGATTGATTGATTGATTGATTGATTGATTGATTGATTGATTGATTGATTGATTGATTGATTGATTGATTGATTGATTGATTGATTGATTGATTGATTGATTGATTGATTGATTGATTGATTGATTGATTGATTGATTGATTGATTGATTGATTGATTGACTGACTGATTGATTGATTGACTGATTGATTGATTGATTGATTGATTGATTTTCAGAATAACTAATAATTATATCGTCCACAAGTAAACGTTATATAATAAAATATGTATTAAAATAGTCATTTTATTTTATTTAAACGAAAACTGCTTGTCATATCAAACACAAGACGTTGAGCCAGTATCAAATCACAATTGGGTCAATGTCTCATGTAAAATATTTATCAGCTATTAATCGTAATCATATAGATTATAATAAGCTCATATAGAACAATATTTTAACTGTAGTTTATTTTTCAAGAGTTGACATATTAAATAAATGACAATTTTACGCACTTTGACATAACACTGGTTATATTCTGACTTACATCAAGTCATGCAGTGTAACCCGGCCAGTGAGCACAGTTAGGTCAATGTATATTTACCGAATGACGTAATGGATAGACATTGAGAGATAACTATAATAATGGTGCCTGTCAGTGGCAGATCCAGGATCTGAAAAAAAGGGCACCGGGAGTAGATTTTATTGACCTTTGTTTGAGAATGTGGCAAGAAATAGGAGGGTGTCGCGGGTGCCACCCTCATCGTGGGCCTTGGTTCTTAATGTGACTTCGGTAAACGTGCAGATGATACTGCTTCGACTATTTGCTCCGTCCATAAACGAACATTTTCGAAATAACTAATAATTATGTCGTCCACGAGTAAGCGTTATATAATAAAATATGTATTAAAATATACATTTTATTTGTTTGTTATATCAAATATTATGCCACTGGTCTTTTACTGCTTTGTTGGCATTTATTAGGATAGATGTGAATTATATAGACCATAATCGTATATAGTTTGGTAATACTACTATTATATATGACAGTTACATGTATCTATTGAAGTATATTTTTGTCTCCCAAGGGCATAGATATATTGCATCTGGGCCTGGTTTCACCAATTGACTTTAGTTTGAATGTTCTCTTGTATATCGAGAATAAAACGGACTTGAGTTTTGTTTTAAATGGTGTTGAAACCGCCCTAGAGGCATTCTGTTGTGAATCGCGTCATTTGATACGCAATGTTTTTTCGTACAATGAAAATATATATCTAGAGCGCAATGAATTAATAACAGCGTTGAAGCACCTATCATTGGCTTTGTTCTCATCAGTGGACGAGAAGACTAAGCCCTATTGTAACACCTTGGTGAATACCACACGTGTGCCACGTATTGTTCTCAGTCGTTGACAAGACCATAGGCCGCGCAAACCACTGATCGTAATTAATTATCAGCCAGCAGTTTTTCTTTCGCAAAATACATCAAAGAATTAGGCGGAGAAGTACTTGTGTTGGTGCACCAGACAAGAAGCCTAGTATAACAGGTACTCACAGTGATACTGCATGGAATGATAGTATGACTGTGACTGTCTTTGTGCGGTACAGCTCACATGTAACCCCACTTCAGCTGCTAAAGTCACTAACGGTAATGAATGAATGAATGGGGTTTTAGTGTACATATAGGCTAAACTGGGGGCCAGGGAAATCTTCAGAATATGGTGAGATAAAATGACGGTCTGAGGCCGAGCACGCTATTTCTCGGTCACGGAAGCTCCCCACCATACTGAATCGTCACGAGTGAGCGGGGAAGAAACATGTTGTTTCTTTGAAACTTGAATGCCAGAGCGGGGAGGGGGGGGATGAACCCATGATCTTCGCCTTTCCCAGCAGGCACCTTCGCCACTGCACCAGGACAGCATATTTCTTTCCGGTGTATCAAACGTTTCGTATATCACATTTGTATCTTGAACGTTAAAAACCAATAGACAGTAGCTAGTAACTGCCTACTTGAAAAGTAAACAGCTACTGCCTTTTGGCTTTGTACGATACAATCCCACGTGGCAGACGAATTTATATTGCTGAATATAACGCGTCAATTTTGAACTAATTCCTGGCATATTTATGTTACTCGAGCTTACTAGAAATGAGTAGCACTGTTTGACTAATGAGGTAATCTAGGAATCCACTCACGTCCTGGGTCTGCGAGGGGGATACATACAATGCAAAGCCAAAAGGCAGTAAGTGCTTACTTGAAAAGTAAGAAATTACTGCCTTTTGCTGCTATGGCCGAGTGAGAATCAGACGTCTTTGTGAGGAGAGGGGTCAGGGGGCATCTCACAGAGTTCAACCAAGTCAGCAAGGGGTCACCAAAGCGAGGAAAACCCAGTTTTCGGGGGGCTGTCAAATCAGCGCTCAGCTCTGATCGTTTGTCGGCCGTCACTGTTACTTGTCGCCTTTCTCGTCACGCAGGCTGTTTTCCATTAAGTTAGTCTCACGTTTGGGGAGCGAGTGTTGAAATTAAAGGAGGGGTTTTCACAGGTTGACAGACAGCCCTGACTACATGTAACCGTAGACGTGTTCAACCCGTGTGTTCTCGCTTCACATCAATGTCCGCCCGTGCAGAGAGTTTACATTGTTCTGGGATGAGGTGGATTACGCAAGAGGTACCCCACCGAGGATGGTAATATGGATGTGGTACCTGGTGGATTAGCAGATGGAAAAGAAGTGAGGAATGAGCGTACTCCGCTCATCATCCCAGTGCCACGTGAACACCACGTGAGCACCACCTGAACACCCAGTAATATCAGTAATAACACCTTCCCGCTATTTGTTCATATTCAAGGAATACCCTATTCTTGTTTGCCCCCTCCCCTGGGTGTCCAGCCTGTAGGACCAAGGGGTGGGGGTGGATCATCTAATTGGATGACCACATTATCTACTGTGTGTTACTGTTGTACCTGATCATGATGTTGATCCATGTTTTGCTGCTGATATGTGCCAACAGAGCCCTCAGCTCCGTGGTGGCCCTTGGAGCTAACATCATCTGTAACAAGATCCCGGGACTCGCCCCAAGACAAAGGACCATCTGCCAGTCTCACCCGGACGCCATGGTGGCAGTGGGACAGGGAGCCAGGGTGGGATTGGAGGAGTGCCGACACCAGTTCGTGGGACATCGCTGGAACTGTAGTCACCTGGAGGCCAGTGATACTCTATTTGGACACGTGGACTTCTCCTGTGAGTACTCACTAGAAATACTCGGAATCACAATAGCCGCGGGGAATGATTTTCGCTGATTTTTCAGTTCTGTGCTTACCAGTATAGTGATTAAAATGTTCTGGGTAAATGTTCTGGGAAGTCTCCACAAAACTGGCAAATAGTGCTGGGACTGCTGGCAAATCTTCATAAAAAATGGTTGTGAATTAAATGCGAAATCAGCGAAATCATTCACAACAGCTAATGTGGGTCCAGGTATAGTATAATCTTGTATCGTATGCTGTTTAACTCTTTAACCACCGGTCCCGGTTATATTCGAGGTTTTTATTTTTTTATTATCACATTAAATACCTGCTTTCAAACACAAAAAGATAAAACGTGACATCAACGAACAAGATTTCAACATCATTGACCTCAATTTTGTAAAATCTGAATAATTTCCACTCAATTGAAGTTGTGAATCGACTCAGCAAGACACAACTTATTCGAACAAGAAAATGCGAAGACGAAACGAGGAATACATTGGCTAGATTGCTATATCATGTATATGCTGGACGACGCATGTCCTCGTTGACAAACCCATTAACCTTTTAACCTGCCTAGTTATTTAATCGGAATTTTATTTTCAAGTGAGTGAAAATTATTCAGATTTGACAAAATGTTTTTGAAATCTTTCTGATTGCTGTCACTTTGTATCTTTAATATCTCTAAGGGGTGGTATTTCATGTTTATTAATATTAATTTATTAAAATAAATGTAAAAACCGAATATAATCGTGACCGGATGTTTAATAGTTAAACCCTCATGATGCATTAAAGCGTCATTTTGCATCCCTAAAAATGAACAAATTGTCTTTAAACTAGTTTTTAGTCACTTGAAGTTGTGTGTGACGGTAGCGTGACTTAAAAAATTAGTTACACCAAAGAGTTTTAGAACGAAAATTTTCACGGAATTGTTTTTAGCAACATAGGACCCTATTTTATATTTGCCACTATACAGTTTTAAAATTGCGATGATGGTGGTAGTGTAACCGCATTAAAACATATCATCCATAATTTAATAATAATAAATGACGCGTATTTAAATTTATGTATCATTATTGTTAGTATCAAGGACAATATAATCAGATTCCATTTCCTTGTTAGTTAGTAAGCATGGTAAGGTATTGTAGTTTATATTTTCAACAAATAATTATAATTACAGTATTAAAAACCGACATGATTTTCTTGAACAATGTTGTTTTCTTCAGATATAATTGTTCATGTTTTTGACGAGCTGATTAACAATTACTAGCAGGTTATTTTGGATTTTCGGGAATTAGTATTTTTTCATTTGACCATTCTTTTTTATCCTATTTTTTGTTGGTTAATTTCGTAGTAATGATTTGTTAAAATATAGTTTAGTTTTATTCACCTAATTATTTGATAGAAATATTGTGGGCATTTATATATTTTTTTAACCCATTGAGGTAATCGGACTGTATAGGCCTATATTGATGTGCATGTTTGTATTTAAATTACTGTAAATGTCATAACGTTAATAATGATAACAATATCACACCTATTAATGTAGTGATAAGAGGTGCTATGACGTAAACATAGCTTTGCTTTTCTATTTATATCACTTTATTTTATCTGGAATCTGTGGCTTTGTTATGTGTGTATGTTACAAAACATTGTAATGAGTTTATACACATGCAGATACAGATAAGCAATTTGTAATAGGAAAACAATCATTTGATAGCTTTTATTCGAACTATAAAATTGTCTAAAATGTAGCAAAAAAAGTAATATTATAAATAAAAAAATGTACAAAATGTTAACATTAACGAAACTATAATATAATTACATAGTTCACTATAACGTATCGAATTATCGATTTCGTGATATGGATACTTGTACTTTAATTTTAAATATTTAAGCGTTTTTTATTAAATTTCTAATTATGTACTTTTCATAAATTCAAAGTTGAATTTGCTGACGAAATTTGCAAATTTGTATGGATGGAAAATATTGCAAAACTATTATAATAATGCTATGAGTATGCACATTATATACAAGGAAATAAGACGGTAATTGAGACCGTAGATCATGTAGATCATGTAGCGTTAATAAAATACGCTAAAAATATAATATATATGATTTAAATTATCACCCACTTCAAGTTGTCACTCGCTACCGCGATCCACAACTTCAAGTGGCTGACTCATATTTGAATAATTTGGGACGAACCACTTGCAAATCTTGATGTTTAACATGTTTAAACGCTCTTTCAGCTCCCTATAACTGTGATTTAACCGGCTAATAAAACTGATTGGTAACGATTTTTGTCGTGCTGCTTAGCGATATAAGGACGAATGTGTTCTATTAACCCTTTCAGGCCTGACTTTGCCATTGTCATCTTTATCCACTACAAGCCGCGAATTGCTGTCGCAATTCTCGACTTGTAGTGGATGAAGATGACGAAAAGTAGATGGCTGATGAAACAAATATCGTTATTATTGAAGCAGTTACAATAATTTTTTTGTTTTAAATTTTTTAGTTTGTTGGAAAATTAAATATGTTTTCAGGGATTCAAAATGATGCCTTTATGCATAGTGAGGGTTTAAAGGGTTAATAAATTCAGCGAATTGATCATCACAATAATCTCAAACTGATGTTAACTTTTTGAACCCATGGTCGTTTCTAATCCTCTTTTATTTAGCCGTTTACATCGCATTTCTTGTAAACGAGATGTGTTTTTAAACATAAAGAAGTGACACACTTGTTAAAGTTCAAAATCGTAGAATAGTTAGTTTCCAAGTACCATAAGAAAGGAACTAACACATTTTGGTCTCAAATGAAACAAATATCAGCCTTTTTCGCCCACTTCTTGTTGTGGGTCGCGGTAGGGTAAACACATATTATTTTAATGTCACGCTTCCAGAGTTATTGCAGTATATGTTCAATTGTAAGTTCTTTCGCAACAAAAACGTTAACCCTAAATTAAATGCTCCTGAATATTATTCATTCCTTTGCTAATGTTATTTCCAGCTTCAAATGACGAAAATTGTGTTGCACGCGCCTGGTGCGGCGTGGAAGTGCGAACTCGTAAAAGCATTCATTTATCAGGGATTTGCCGGCTGTGGCATCAATTCTGGATCAATGCAGATCACTATTGGATTTTATAGCAGTGTTTAATAGCGGGATATGAACGGGATTAACCATTAACTCTTACAGCGCGGGGACCGACTTTATTCGTCAGAATCTGACGTCTGTAGACGTCAGATTCTGACGACTAAAGTCAATCCCCGCGCTGTGAAAGTAAAAAAATATTTGTAGTGGCCGTAGACTCTTATCATAGGTATTCAAATGAATCGGAAAGACTACCTAAGACATTTATGTTGTTCAAATCGAAAAAAACACTTTAGCCTCCAAGGTTTTCATAAAAAAATTCAGCGCTCCAAGGGTTACCCTCTAAGCTCGGCTATCGTCGTTTTTTAACCTTTTTATTTATCCTTCAAGCAGTAAATTTTGAAGAAGAATTCAGCATTAAAATTGCTAGATTGACATATATTTCTATTCAAATGGTGCGAATGTAAGTAATTTTTACACTCTTGAAGTTGTGGATCGCGGTACTTCAAGTGGGTGAAAATTTACATCATTTTATTTAGCGCTTAAGCATGTTAAAGGGTTAGGATTGGCAATATAATGTGGAGCAGGAACAATAAATGCACAGATATCTGCACACAGTGTCCCACGATAGCCGGGGCGGGGCCCACAGGGTAGTTGTTAGCACCGCTGCCTTTCACGCTAGAGTTCGAGGTTCGTTTCACGGTCTCGGCGGTTTGAAAGAAACCGTAAATGTTTCTTCCCCACCCACTCGTAAAACTCGTAAAGTATTGTGGGGAGCCTCCGTGACCCAGAGTTAGCGTGCTCGGCCCCAGACCACCAGGGCTCGAATTTCGAATCCTGTGTCTGGAGGAAATGTCATTTCATTCATCTCACCATCCTCAGGAGGTTCTACTGGCCCAGTTCAGCCTATATGTGCACACAGGTGGCCTAAAACCAGATTCATTTCATTTCATTTTTGCATGTGCACAAAAGTGGCATAAGCCCGATTCATTCATCTCATTTCCCACGATAGCCGAGGTATCCCAACCCAACTTAATTTGGAACCGGGCAATAGCAATATTGCGACATAATTATATCAGTATATCGCAAAACAAGACCACAGTATTTAGCTTAGAAATAATTACAAACACTTTAGTTCTAAGGCCTAATCATTCTTTAAAATCCTAAAATTTATATTATCTTAACCTTCACTTATGTCCATTAGAAAAGGTGATATGCTTCCAACTTTTCTAATGGAAGTAAAGCGAGAGAAAGCTACGATAATGTCAACTCATAATTTTTATAGGACAACAACAAATGCATAACATATTATGTCGTCGGTCTGGAACTAGAATGTTTGTAATATTTATCATTATATTGTAATAGTTGTTGCTTTAGAAATCCAAGCTGCAAGTGTTTAAAAATACGTCCAACATCTAAACACCAACATTACAATATTTTAACCTTAAAGCGATACATCAAGTAATTCAAATTTTCAGCCCACTTGCATGTTCATCTTCTTTGTTTTTAGGTTTAGCTTAGTTGGCCTTGCATGTTCATCGTCTTTGTCTTCGGGCTTAGCTTAGTTGTCCTTGCATGTTCATCGTCTTTGTCTTCGGGCTTAGCTTAGTTGGCCTTGCATGTTCATCGTCTTTGTCTTCGGGCTTAGCTTAGTTGGCCTTGCATGTTCATCGTCTTTGTCTTCGGGCTTAGCTTAGTTGGCCTTGCATGTTCATCGTCTTTGTCTTCGGGCTTAGCTTAGTTGGCCTTGCATGTTCATCGTCTTTGTCTTCGGGCTTAGCTTAGTTGGCCTTGCATGTTCATCGTCTTTGTCTTCGGGCTTAGCTTAGCTGGCCTTGTATGTTCATCTTCTTGTCTTTAGGTTCAGCTTAGCATGCTTAGCTATTGCATGGTAATCTTCACTAAAGGTGATGGTGTGTAACTCCTACCTCGATTAAATAATCAAAATTGGAGCGAAACCAGGACACTGAGATATCGTGTGTTATTCATCTGCTGGTTTAACATGTTCAAGGAAGTTTTACGCGACATTTACATGGAAAGAGGAGTATCGTTTAACCGGATGTTGCTAAAACGTTTGAGCCAAACAAATATGTAAAGTAACTCACATCCCAACAAACACGGCACATCAATTGCTTAAAGTCAAAATACAGTATTTGCTCACTTGTAAAGTACGTAGATGCTGGCTTTTGGTTTTGCACGGCGGAGTATATATGAAAACTATATTTAAATATATATAGAGGGCCGAACAGACCATAGATAGTGAGGTGGTGATAATCAGATGACTAATATAATGAGATGCGATGTCAGTACATATAAATTATGTATTGATATTGAGTATATACATGTATGCATTCGCTGGCACATGACAGATGATCATCAGTTTGTATTTATAGGCTACATGTATATATTAATCTGTAGCCTCAGTAAATATTATTTTTATTTTGAATATCATTACTAATAATTAATTATTATTATTATATTGATTATTATTTTCTGCAATGAGCGGTCATTTTATCAGTGGGTTAGTTTCATTTGACAAACAAAAAGATTAAAACACCGTCACCCCGCCCCCGGATGAGATGTACCTGTGAATAAACATGATTCGTGAATACTGGTAAACTAAACTATATTTTATATTACCATATAAAATATTAATACTAAAATACGGTCCCTTTGTTTCTTCAAATCAAATTCATTAGACTTTTTTCGAGTTACGTTTTTATGAATTACGGGCAATCAATCGATAATATAACTGGTGAACAGATACTCCTGGTGAACAGATTGGTTATTATTCTACGTTTTGGGATTATTCTATATCTATATATGCATACCGACCATATTTAAAATGGGGTAATATCTGAACATGACCTCCCCCTGTGTTTAGTTCAGGGTACTTCTGAACAAATAGATAAATAAAGCAGACTTGGACAGGAGCAATCTGGGCGGGCATGACTTGCTAAATTTCGCCACGATACCAGGTTTAGATCACATTATGGACAAAGTGTGGTCCGTGTTGTCGAACAAGCTGCAATAAAACAGATGCGATCAAGGAAACACTTCCAGTGCTGCCCTGTATGCATGGAAATCCTGGTCTTACTGAAAACAAAACCGTGTGATAACAGGAAGATAATCAGAGATGGAACGAACAGTAATAAAGGACGTCCTGAAAGATTAAATAGCACTGGAGATCACTCATGATCTCCAGTGCTATATAATCTTCCAGGACGTCATCTAACAGCATACACCAATACAGGTAAATGAGCGGTTATTCAAAATGATATGTGATGCCGCATGTGTTATGGCATAATTTTTTTAACTGTGTCACAAATATTAAATAGACAGAATGACATGCTCTTAATGTCTCTTTAACATAGCCTCACAATTATTTCAAAATGTAGTTTAGTAAATTAATTCTGTTCAACAATATGTTATTTGGCATCAAGGTAACAAATATATGACGTAATACCGCACTGTATATGGGAAGCCATCAAGTATTTTTTAGGTAATTTGTCCATAATGTTGGTCATATGTATCCCACGTTAACACCGGGTAAGTGTACTGGCTCATCTACCTGATGTTTATGAGCTGTGCTGAGTAATCAGGGGTAATGATAGCTCATTAGCAGAGGTCACATTACTTGTGTGTAATTCAAGTGGGCCTCAGAAGTACTATTCACTGGGGATAGGTATAACCGTATATACATCTACATACCGTAACATATAATAATATACTTATCTCACCCACTTGGCAACGTCATTGACGTTGCTTCAACGTCGCCACAACGTCACATGCCCAGCGGATCTAATATGTACCACGATAACAATTATAAATAATGATGTGGAAATAAATAACAAAGATGAAAGATATAACGTTTTCTCTTCAACGACAATAAGTCAAGCGGATTGTAATGGGGCTAGTTTCCAGACAATAAAAACTTGATTATGGGCATTCGGAGCATAATAAGGTATAATGATTCCCAGTCACGGCAATGTGATAAAGGGGGTCTGTCCTGGTAACATGTAGATGTGGTGCTAAGTATCCCGTATCATATTACATATACTGGTACTTTGATACGTATACATGGAAATATAAATATAAATATAAATATAAATATAAATATAAATATAAATATAAATATAAATATAAATATAAATATAAATATAAATATAAATATAAATATAAATATAAATATAAATATAAATATAAATATAAATATAAATATAAATATAAATATAAATATAAATATAAATATAAATTTAAATTTAAATTTAAATATAAATATAAATATAAATATATAAATATAAATATAAATATAAATATAAATATAAATCCATGTATTTTTTGTTGCATTAGGTTCTCACAAATTTAGATGATCATTCTAAGTGCATGACGTTTGTGACAATTAAAGTACCTGAAGCATAGCTCCACTTAGTGGTCTCTCCACCTGAAGGGTTTTTGGAGACAAGACGAAAACATCATTCTCCTGTGTCAATAATCTGTCTACTATTTTCGAATATCTGTGCTGTCAAACAAAAAATGAATAGCCTGACCAGTCGTCGTCTAGTGGGGCTGGCGACACCCTAATGATGATCTCATAAAGACAGACCATGCAGGGTACAGTATGGCATATAAAAGACAAATATAAATGATAAAATAGTAGTTGAACTTTGGCCCATTTTTACTCAAAATTGGGTCAACGTGTTTTGCTTGCTGGATTGACCGCGCCATTGGCTTGAAGTGCTAGGGACGTCTATAGCCTATTTAGTATTTTTATTTCTCCGGTAAACATGTTAAAGGTGAACATTTGTAAAACAAACGGGGATTAACCATCAACCGCTAAATTAAATAATTTAAATTTTCACCCACTTGAAGTTGTGTCTCACGACCCTCAACTTCAAGTGGGTGAAAATTACGCATAATTGTTTAATTTGAGATCAAACATTTGCCAATCTTGATGTTTAAGTGCTCATTTCGTTCCAAATAACTGTGAATTAAATGGCTAATAAAACGTATTAAAACGACTTTAGTCGCGCTCAGCGGTTTAAGGGATACAGCTGCTAGATTGACATTCTAAAACTCAGCGCTTGAAGTGTAATGGTGCCACACCGTTTGCTTTCTTCCTTCTGTAATATGTACGCCTGAGATTCCGTCTGACTGCTCATACACTATTAGTTCTGGTTTATCTACTTCAGCCGAGACAGAGATCCTGATAATGAAGTGAGATCATCTCAAACCCTCTCACGAACACTTGTCATCGTGAAAGTCTACATGCACTCTATTGACATTAGAATATCCCCATTATCAGATTGGTAAAGAATGTGTGTGTGTGTACTTTATGCCTACACAGGATCAGTTAATCCACAATTATTCGAGAATATGTCGTTATAGTTTACGCGATTTATTATATAACTAAATACATAATACGAAAAAGTCTCGATGAAATTATTGACTGTTGGGATTGATTATTATAAGATGTAATGCATTTTTACTTGACAGAGTGGTTATAAGTACGTACATTAGCCAATGATAAGTTAGAAATGTTATATCAAGAGTGAGCACGCCTATAAATGACACTATGTAAATAGTACATTTTGGTAATCTTTTTGTCATTCCCCGGTATCTTGTTTATCATGTTTATGGGATCGCTTTCCATTTATTGAGTATTTTTTAAGACACCGTAAAAAAGTAACCCAAGTATTACAATAATACAGGTCAATAAATATTTTTATTTCTTTGTTATGTGATTTCCCGTCATTCGGTTAACGAAATGATGATCGATCGAGTGTAAATAAATATATATAATCTCAAAATATGTGACAAGCTCTGCAAAATGGAACCTGTAGGCGACAATGTTACAATTATGTATGACGTCATTTTTTGCAATCTTACTGATTACATCACTAAAAATAACAAGTTAAATATTTCATAAAAATCGAAAGTAAATCAAAAGATTCTTTTTAATTCTTTCAGTTTTTTTTAAAGAAGATGGCTATCATAATATGAAAAAATCAATTTTTACCTTGCATGCATTTTTATGTTGCGGGTCACATCTATTGTAGAATATTTACCTAATAATTTTGAACATATCCCAGCAAAAACAATGTTTTGTGTTTTCGATGTTGGTCCGACGTTGTACAAATGTTATGCAAATGTTTTGTGTTTGCTGGGTAGACTATATTTCAGAATAATTGAAAAACTAACAATAAGTCCTTGTTTTACTCAGCATCCAGGGAGACAGCGTACACATACGCCATCAAGTCGGCAGGCGTGGCTTTCTCCATCACACAGTCTTGCAGTCAGGGCCACCTCAGGAGCTGTAGCTGTGACCGCTCCAAGATGGAGGGCAAGAAAACCACAGAAGGCTGGAACTGGGGCGGGTGTAGCGCGGACATAGACTACGGCCTCAGGTTCGCCCGCATCTTTATGGATGCCAGAGAGACGGACGAGGACTCCAGGTCCTTAATGAATCTCCACAATAACAGAGCTGGTCGTAAGGCAAGTACAGCTTTAATACATCTATCTGTACCCTCGTTTGTACTGAATAAAGTATACCCAGCAAATGTTATACAACTGTGTGTGCTGGGATCCTTGTTTTAAAGAGAGTATCTTTCACTGTCATTTACATTGAAGAGAAAGATGCTCAGAGCGCGTAGCGCGAGGGCTGACGCGAGATTATGCACTAGTTCTGGTATCAACCTTATAGTGTCTCTCTTTTTATCAGTTAGGAGAAATGGAGTGATTATACCGCTTACAAGAGCCCCCGAGATCCCCGTGAGACCCCCTGTTGAAATGGAACAGCCCTGGTCTGTTCCATTTCAACCGGGCGTCCCATTATTTCGAAGGTGACAATGCACTATTGTGCTTCCACTCTAATTTTTTTTTTATATTTTGAACCAATGTCTGGATCATGTTGAGATATTAACCCTCGTAGCGATGCATTATACAATTTAACTTTTAACCCGCTTGAAGTTGTGTCTCGCTATCGCGACCCACAACTTCAAGTGGGTGAAAATTACACAAGATTGTTTAACTTGAGATCAAACATTTGTAAATCTCGATATTTAAACACTCATTTTCTTCTCAACTGGACAGTCAATCGGAGACTGGAAACCTCCTCCGCGCTACCCGTATCGTAATCCGGATCCTGTCTTTAAATCATTCCCCAGATGTAATGGATTGTTCTTTGGTCCAAAACCTCTGCTAAAAGTGTCATGCAAATCCGTTCATCATTTTGTAAGTAATCCTGCGGACAGACATATAAACAAACAAACACGACCAAAAACGTAACCTTCTTTGACAGAGGTAATAACAGTGAATTAACCTGCAAATAAAAGAGATTAAAAAGGACAATAATAGCGCTGATTAGCTTAAAGATTAAGATGCTGACTACATAAGGTGGGCGATTTCTACCCATTGGCGCTTCTAAAATACCACTTTCTCGAAATGATGTTATACGCCTTCATAATAATGCATTATAACGCCCGAATATTATTTGGGCGATTTGGGCTTATTTCTCAAAATAAATTATGCGGAAATCAGCCGGAGCGACAACTCTATGTACAAATCAAATCATTTAAAATGGCCATGTTAAAGGTTGACGGATATCCGTTATCTTTATCGGGACAAATATATGAACACCTTTTATCAGAATGGTTTATATACAAATTAAAAAAAAAACATAATTTAACTCTTTAGTCTCTATAGGAAATCGATCACTGGTGAACGATCATTAACCCTTAAAGCGCTGAAATAGTGTGTAAAAAACCCCATCGCAATCAAAGGTTTTTTTTTCAATTTGAAATCATCATAAATGTCTTAGTTAGCTCTTTCTGATTCATTTGAATACCTATGTTATGGGTCTACGGCCATTAGCAATAGTTTTACTCTTACAGTGCGGGGATAGACGATAGGGGATAGACGATAGAATCTGACGTCTACAGACGTCAGATTCTGACGACTAAAGTCTATCCCCGCACTGTAATGGTTTAATACTTAAAATATTATTTAATAATCTTTATGAACAGGCTCGAAAGAGTTAATTTGTATTTCGACAATTTTATCAATTGCAGCCCGGACTACATCGACCATTCAGTATATACTCTGGAGGCTGAAACAATAAAAGCAGTTGACAAAGCAGTTCTGAAAAAAAATGTCCCACCAGGTCCCATAACAAGACGGAAAAAACAAATTCTAAACGATCCCCAGATTTTTTTTTTCTAATTCCTGGGAGAAAAACCCAGTTATCATTATATGACATGTCCCGTGTTAGATTATCTGTTGTATACCTATATACCGTTGCTATCATTTCTATCATGATATATAAAGTGGTTATGGCACCTTACAATTGCTTACACTGTGATACGAAATCAAGTAATAAGACGTATAGGCCGTATGGAACAAGAAAAACCTACAAATCAATGTGGACAATATTACGAATAAAAATTGACCAATAAAGCCACTCATTAGATTCTGAAGGTCACGTGACAGCAATAACAATAACCCCTGCGTCGCTGGCCCAACATTAAACCAAACACTAGTTCAATATTTGTTGAGAAATTGACTACCCAGGACGAAGTTCCCAGAGATCCACTCCCAATGTTGCCGAGAGGTTTAATTTTGGCCCACCGTCTGTGACGCTGGGCCAATGTTAATTCAACATCGGTTCAACGTATCTTGTTCGCTGGGAGATTGACGTACAGTGGTCAAAGATTTACTCCCAGCAACACGAGATATTGACCCAATGTTAGCTTAAGGTTGGCCCACCGTCTGCGACACTGGCCCAACATTAAACCAACAGTGGTTCATTGTCTCGTATTTGCTTCAGATAGATTGACTTGTCTGTTCAATTACTGCTTTTGCTCAGCAATTTTGTAGGCTTCTGATTGGTCGAAATGGCCATCTCGACCAATCAGAAGCCTGCGATATATCGTAACTTGTACGAGAATACGGACACTACTTTATTCAGCAATGTTTCTAAACCCTGTTTTATTATTTTATTTAGAGCACGGTTTATTGTATCCATACAGATCACACGAAGGAATTACTCGGCGCCTATAATCCAACGATGTGATTCTTGAATTATTAAAATATCATCGCACCAAAGAGTACATTAAAAACTGATAATACCGAAGGCTGAACTTCTTTGTGAATAAGATGTGTTGAAAATGAAATGTATATTGATCAAATTATTATTGAGTTCTGAGGATGATAATAAAAACCAACGCCGTTTAATATTGCAATGAATCAGGTTAAGTTTTTTCACTTTGTGTGGTGAATATTTGAAAATTACACGATGAAAATGACAAGAAGGATAACAACAAATGCCTTAGCAACAAATGCTTTTCTTTAGTCTGCGAACTTGGTCCCGATGAGACCTCATTGTTGGCTGCAGTACGCGAAGCCGCTCTCCCGTGACCGTAATATCTAATACCAGACGGAGGTGGCAGATAGGCGGACATGCTAAACATACAAACAAAATACCTGCGTGTTTTAATTGAAGATGTCCGCGAAAAGTAAATAGATGCAATCATGGTGTCATGTAGAACACACAAAAGACAGTTGCGGTGAGCGAGCGGTATGAAGCTCATGTCATCAACAGGTTGTCATAGAGTGATTATACATAGCTTTGTCATTGTATAATACAATCAATGTCGGGGTAATGGGGGGTTTCGCGCCACCAAAGTGATCTGTCATATCAACCCAACACGTAATCATCAACACGTCTTCTCCAGTTGTGTGGTAAGACAGTAAGTAAGACAATAAGACAGTAAGACAGTAGTTTATTCATAAGATCTGTATATGTACAGACATGTATGTATATGCCAGGTGGGCATATATGGTGGTGACAGTTATACCTTATAATACAATATTTACACAGGGTTAAAGTAATTATAATAACTATGTTACTATTCGTAATAACTATACAGAGATTTTGAATGCATTCATTAATATTTGTAAATATTTACATAAATTCGCCAGCTGTATGGTGCTTTTCACATTCATAAGATTTAAAAATGATATAGCTGACGGAGATCGCACCGTAGGTTAGACCAATAACTTTATTATTATAAAGCTCTTGGTTAGATCAATTAATCTTAGATTCATTGGTTTGACTATATCCCAGCAAACACGACACATCTACCCAATGTTTGACCAATGTTGGTCCACCGTCCACGACGCTGGCCCAACATTGGTCAAACATCGGATCAGCGTTTTCCATTTTGACATTGAGGTCGCCCAGTACAACACGTGCACCTACAGCGTCAGATACAACACCAAGGTGTGAAAAAAGAAGCGTTATTGGAAACGGGGTCCTCGTAAAACCACATATGAATCCGGTGTGACCAGCCCAGTCAGCCGAGGTCACTGTTACCTGCATGGTTTGTCTATCATTCCTGATATCTGGGTCCAACAGGGGCGTACCCGACCTCGCTTTATTGTGCAAATTAATACAATTATTCTGATCACATAAATTCGTGAAACGTACGCGAGCATATTGTCAAGTTTACTTCGCCGTCAATATGTATTTTCCGTCCCAGTGCCTGTGGCTTAATATGGTGACGAAAACATTTTTAAATGAACGTAAAGTTTGAAATATCAGTAATAGTTACACCAGATAGATAGTAATAATTACACCGATAAAAATATATCATAATGGACCATCATCACAAGTATTAGAAGTAATCAAGCAAGGGCACATTCCAGTAAACATCTCAACTTTGAGATTATCTTAACGTTCTCTTATTTCCATTAGAAAAGCTAAGATCAATCTCAACTTTTCTAATTGAAATAAGAGAATTTTTAGATGATCTCAAAGTTAAGATGTTTAGTGAAATGGGCCCCAGTATCCTAAATCAACAGCATTTTCGAAGAATCAAATTTTCCTTGCATTGAGATATTACTGAATCCGTACAACAGAATAATAGCTTTCATTGTGAGTTCAACCCTCCACACTTTCTTAGAACACATCTTGTTTCCTACCTCTGTGAAGATGTGTCTAATAGCGACCCATCTAAGTCGGCCATGTTTATTCACGTGCACCGGATGTTCCGTGAGGTTGAAATCCATCCCGCGATTTTGACACCAAGATCCAGATTAATCCCAATGTAAATTGATTGTTCATAATATATATATATTGCTTGGAGACATGCGATTACTATTTTGCCATGAACAACTAGTGGACGACTATTATCACCACAATATAGGTCTATATCAGATGTGGTGGCTTAGACGTTCTCTCATAGGCGATGTTTGCTGGTGGCCAATGGAAGGTTCTATATTGTAAATCCAATCAATCATGCTAGATTTTGATTCAAGCAAAAGGATATTTTATGGCCAATTATGTGAAATAGTAATGCAAATAAATCACAACATTTCTAAGCTCAGTGAGGAATATGGAATATAACTGTAAGTAATACATTCATGTGATTTAATAATATATTTACCATTCAGGGCTGGAAATGACATTTCCAATTCCAGTTATAATTGATATAAAACTTTCTTATTTTACTGTCTGTGTTAGTATACGAGCTGGGTTACAAATGAGAGAAAAAACTGGTGTCTGCGGGTTACATTACTTTAGAATAAATATTATAGTAATATACTAACCCTTTAAGCGCTAATCACGACTATAGTCGATTTTAATACGTTTTATTAAATGGTATTGGAAATAAAATGTGTGTTTTAACCATTTAGGCCTTAGCCCTCACGATGCATCAAAGCATCATTTTACATCCCTGAAAACAGACTTAATTTTCCTACAACTAGTGGTTTAGCACGGAAATTTTCATGAAACTGGTTTACCAATACATGGCAATTTTCTTTATCCACTACAAGTCGAGAATTGCGACAGCAATTCGTGGCTTGTAGTGGATGAAGATGACAATGGTAAATTCAGGCTTCAAAGGGTTAAACATGAAGATTTGCTTGTTTGGTCTCAAACTGAACACATATGAATAATTTTTACCCACTTGAAGTTGTGGGTTGCGATAGGGTGACACAAATTCAAGTGGGTGAAATTTCAAATAATATAGTAGATTCTGATCTCGCATAGGGTTGTATTACTTTACAATTTACAATTCCACTTTAAGCTGTGGAACTCTCTCCTCACAGCGCTAAGGGATATTCACGATCCCAACATTTTCAAGCGCTCCTTAAAGACATATTTGTTTGTGTAAAGCATATCAGTGACACATTTGTTTACCTCGGCGCCCATGAATCACATGTGATATGTGGCGCGTTGTAAATGCTTTAATACTTAATATTGA
>OZ024911.1:55217432-55234932 GCA_964017125.1 Flabesymbios commensalis
AACATTTTCAAGCGCTCCGTAAAGACATATTTGTTTCAAGAAGCATAATTATAGTCTATTTGTGTAAAGCAGATCAGTGACACATTCGTTTTCCGCGGCGCCCATGAATCACATGAGATAAGTGGCGCGTTATAAATGCTTTAATAATTAATAGTTAATAGCTAACAGTTAATACTTAGTATTTAATACTTAATACAGTACTTAAAACTTAATAATTAATACTTAATACTTATTACTTAATACTTAATACTTAATACTTAATACTTAATACTTAATACTTAATACTTAATACTTAATACTTAATACTTAATACTTAATACTTAATACTTAATACCTAACACCTAATACTTAACAATAACTGCAACAGCTGAGTAATATTTGAAATTATGTTATTTCACATTGCTCTGTATATGCCTGACAAATGTCTAATGTTATCTGGGGTGGGAGGGGGGTGGGGGGCCGATGGGGGGTGGGGGCAATCTGTGTTGGGATAGAGTGATTTGTTTGTGTAGTGATGTTATTATATATAGTGTGAGAGATGATGTGAGAACCGTCACCTACACTGCCATGCAAAGCCAAAAAGCAGTAACTGCTTACCTGAAAAAGTAAGCAGTTACTGCCTTTTGGCTTCGCATGGCAGTTCACGCAGAACATGACTGATCACCGCCTAAAATTCCAGTCCACATCAAGAAAACAAAAATGCCGTGTACTCATCGAATTACCTCTTTGTAAATAGAATAGGGCTATGTGTAGACTATATTTCCGAATTGTACACATATTGTCTGTTTCTGAAATCGCCGGCTGTTTATATTTCCACATAATATTTTAATAATAATACGTACGTCAGAATTAAATACACAGGGTAAAAACAAATAAATGAGAGCCCGCTCTACTTTCTTTGGTGAAACCAACTTAGTTGAAAGCGTGGATACAATAATTATTATAAGTGATAATAAAATGTTGAAA
Source organism: Flabesymbios commensalis (assembly GCA_964017125.1). Classification (NCBI taxonomy): domain Eukaryota; kingdom Metazoa; phylum Annelida; class Polychaeta; order Terebellida; family Flabelligeridae; genus Flabesymbios; species Flabesymbios commensalis. The sequence continues at coordinate 55,218,399 of OZ024911.1, forward strand.
AGAAATTATAATTATATATAACATGTACAGTTACTCACTTCTTCGAGGTCGATATTTCAAGAAGTTATGGGCAATATCAGATGGTAATTTTAGAAGCAAATACATTTTATTGACGAAATAAAAGTTTGCGGCTGCGTAGGATTTGTGACTTCTTTGAAAAACACACCTATTTTATAAATATGGGTCAGAGTTGAGGAAAAAATGATTCTAACTTAATGCTGTGAATTTTAACAATGCTTGTCATGCGATCTTATGCTGGCTGTCAACGCATTGCAGCGCCTCCATGACAGGAGGAATTCAATAATACGGCGTCCCAAAGCCAAAAGTCAGTATCTGTTCACTTGTAAAGTAAAAAGATACTGCCTTTTAGCTTTGCACGGCAGAATAGCATGCGGACAGGTTTAGTTGACGGGTTGTACGTTCGTTCAGGATTGTGGGCGGATCAACACGTGACAAGTTGACGTGCGCACATAGGCCTTCGCTAAATTGACTGACAGGAGAGTATTTTTACCCGAATTTAGGGGAAGAAGAAATTTGTACCTGACACGCAATCCGTCCCATTGAATACGTAAAACTGAACTCCCCACAAACATGGTTTTCACCGGCGTTCATTTATATCAGCCTGTGGTTAACGCTTTGGACACCCTGGTAGCTCCCCTCGTTCTCATCCACATTGACTGCCGCAATTCCCAGCTCAATGTGGGTGAAAACGACCTGATCTCAAAAAAACAATTTAGTGAAGTGAGAGCTCAGAACGAAATTATTGTGATGTATTGTACCATTTTTCTTCGAATATAATTTTTAAAATTCCATATGGAGCAATAACGCGATCAATGATCTGAAAAAAGTTAAGCAGTCATCACAGAACGGGCTGCTCACTGTATTTCACACCAATTTTTTGTGGTTCATTTTATTGACCTGATGCTTATAAACTCTTTGAATTCTTTCTGTTATTACATGTTTGATACATATGTAGCAACCAACGAAAAACACTTCGTTGGCGCCAGCTCAACATGCTCGAGGAAAAAAGGGAAAAAAACAAATTTTTAAATGTCAATCAGGGTACCTGGTGACAAACTTCACAATGAAAAAATTCCCATTAGCCGAATGGCAGTCATTCTAATCATTCACTCGAAATATACGAAACTTTGCATGGGATATGTTGACGAACTTGCTTTGGCCTGAATTATGACACATGATCATGCTAAAGATTTGTGCGCCTCTGAGATCGGTTCGCTGAGGATTAAGGCGCTATGGAAGTTTGATTGATTGATTGATTGATTGATTGATTGATTGATTGATTGATTGATTGATTGATTGATTGATTGATTGATTGATTGATTGATTGATTGATTGATTGATTGATTGATTGATTGATTGATTGATTGATTGATTGATTGATTGATTGATTGATTGATTGATTGATTGATTGATTGATTGATTGATTGATTGATTGATTGATTGATTGATTGATTGATTGACTAAAACAGCAATTCTTAAAATGTTTTATTTTTGTGCCACTTTCTTACTCGCTTTATTTTAACGTCAAATGCCTCTGATTCTGCATTATGCCATGTAATATAAAGATTCACTCGTCCCTAATACATTGAACATCTCGAACCATATAGTCCCTAACTACTTGAAACATCACCCCTTACATAGCCTTTTCGTGCTATTAGGCCTACATTGTCTGCTCTACATTGACGTATCTCTCTTCTACCCCTCGTAAAATTCGCTGACTTTACTTTGCAACTACTTTTCATATTTGCTCCCACTTTGTACTTTCGCGCTGGTACAGTTTCGCGACGGCGCGCTATCGAAATTCTCCACTTCTGCATGGTACACCAGGGCACCGTATCAAAGTCATGATAAAGCTTGATTGCATTGGGAGGTTTGCTTTTATGTTATTGTGATACATAAGTGATGGAAAATATGAGATAAATTCACCAGAGCCACAGACAATGTGGTTCTGGTGAATTTAACTGTAGGAACAATACTACAACAGATTCCTACGTCTAAACTGGACCCCGCACTGTAAGTATTAAAATATTTATAATGGCCGTAGACCCATAACATAGGTATTCAAATGAAGCAGAAAGAGCTAACTAAGACATTGATGACAGAGTCAAATTTATAAACCCTTTGATTTCCATGGTTTATACAGGAATATTTCAGCGTTGCAAGGGTTAAGATGACCTAGATGATAGGTGATACTATCAAGTCATTTAATATGGGAAATTAGGTGGTTTCTCGGTAACTGACATATTTTTGTGCAATTTCAATGCCTAGCTGTTATGTACTAAACAAACAGGGAGCTAATTACCACCCTGGTGCAGACAATGTCTGAGTGGTGTGATAAATTATTCTGCTCTGCTTAGTTCACACTCCCAGCAAACACTAGAGTGTATGGCCAGCGTCGTAGACGCTGGACCAATATTAAATCAACATCAGGTCAACGTCTTATCGTGACTGTCATCTGCCAGCTATATGTTATAAGCTGACACTATCAAGCATTGTCTGGGGGTATTTTATTAGGCTGAATTCCGTTCTAACCATCCTGAAATGCCTGCTCTATCTACATGTTTTGATCGTCTGTAGTGTGTGAATATGACTTTCGTAGAGACAACACTACGTTTTCAATAGAAACTGTATGAAATTAAATAGAATGTTATTGCGCGACATAGTATTCTTAGCAGGTATATATATCAATCTTCAGGTTGATGAACTAAATACGTGTTTTTCACGTTATCAAATCATTCCGGTCATTTTTAGATCTCTCTTTTAAGATAAACACCCAAATAATTTCAACCAAATACAGAAATATGCTATGAGCGACAATGTACCTTGATTGTCTTTTAAACACATACTTCTTCAATATGAGTGTGTAACAAAACATGCAATATTTTACTATGGTTCCAAATAAAAGTTACTTAACGTCCTACCTACACATCTACTTAGCCTGAAATCACTGGCAAAATTCTAAATAAATGAAAAATGCTGGAATTTTAACAACGCTGACTCACTTGATACAACTAAGGAAAATAGAATCAGATTTATTTTCCTCGATACAACCTATGGTGAGCTTTTCTGCCATGCGAAACCAAAAGACAGTAACCGTCTACTTTTCAAGTGAGCAGCTACTGCCTTTTGGCTTTTCAGAGCATGAGCTCACGTCTATGAGACTGCTTCACACCTCACGTGGCAGAAGCCAACCCCTCAGGTCTCGTTAAACACACAGTCACGTGATGTATGACGTCTACGGGTCGTGTCGTCCCCTCTTTATTTCGTCTTTGATAGGCGATCTGATAACGGCACCCTTCTCTGGCCAAATGCCTCTCTCAGACTTCACACCCCATCAGAAGCGGTATTGCTCTGCAAAGGCACAATGCTTTAACTTGTAAAGTAAGCAGTTACTGCCTTTTGTCTTTTCACGGCAGTATAATAATAGTGATTTTTTTGTATAATTTATTTATTTATTTGGAAATACTATTTCCCAATATCTACATATCCTAATCATTTAATTATACTTTAACCCTTTAACCGCCAAATTATTCAATCTGAATTTTCACCCACTTGAAATTGTGTCTCGCTGACGCGATCCACAACTTCAAGTGAGTGAAAATTATTCAGATTTGACAAAATGGAGGTCAACTGTTTACAAATATTGCTAATTGATGTCACATTTTATCTTTAACATCTTCAAAAGGTGGTACTTAATGTGCTAATAAAAAATGAAAACCCGAATATATGCGGCACCGGCGGTTAAAGGGTTAACCTTCAAACCGCTAGGCAGGACTATAGTCGTTTTTAATCCCTTTTATTATCCGTTTGAATCGCAGTTATTGGGAAAGAAATCAATATTTAAACGTCAAGATTTGCAATTCTTTGGTGTAGAATTAAACAGATATAAGTAATTTTAACCAGCTTGAAGCTGTGGGTCGCGGTAGCGATACATAACCGCAAACGGATGCAAATTTATGATATTTAATTTAGCAGTTTAAGATGATTCTGAGCTAACAATAATACAAATAATCTTCTATTTACATTCCTAAAAGCGGCCTATTCGACAGCTCCAGGGCATCAAATTTGCATTTAAACTTTTTCCTCGTAATGTTTTTGTCAGACATAGAACACCTTCAAGCGAGGGCTATATAAATGGAACCTAGTAGGACATTAAAAGCTCCTCTTCATCAAATTGACATTTGAACTTTTTCTTTGTGTAGGTTTTTGTTAGTCATAGAACACCTTCAACTAATGGCTATATAAATGTTACCTAGCAAGACTTTAAAGATGTCCAGCTCTCAACAGCCAACTAATTACGCTGTCGGGTAATTTTTAATCCAGAAACCTCAAATATTTACTTTAATGAGACGCCATACCTCAAATAAGACGCGTTATCATAGCAGCAGACGACACAGCAATAATACATCAAAGTGGAATGTGGTAATTTAGTGGTCACTCTCTCTATACCGTAAGCATACAAACGAGGGCCGGTAATTAATTACCGAAGAATTAAATTGACTTGGTGACACTATCCGCCGGGGGAGGTCAAATTGTATTACGGTAGTTGTCTGCCACCCAGAAGACAAGGGTATCACGTTACATTGTTCCAAAGGGAAAACTAACATAAAGCAATTTAAGAGAGGCATCAGGTAAACGGGGTGTCACAGGTCTAATGGCTAAACAATACATCATGTCTACCAATGTGAGCCAAACCAGGAAAAAACACACCAGACGTTCAGCCAACATTAAACAAACACTGGCGTTTGCTGTGAAATCATCTTCGAGTCGAATTACAACAACTGAAGCTACAATATCTAAAATTACGCTCCGTGGAAAAATAAGTTCACGTTAAATTGACGTAGAATATACTTTTTAAGCTACATTGATATGCTATAGATTATTTACATATTTGTTTCTTAAATTGACGTATAATATATGGTAATATGTATAGAAAAGGGGATAGAGAATAATGATAGAATATTCAAAAATATGTCATTATTTTAAAATAAATAAAAAATAATATAAAGGATCAGCTTATTCTTATATTTATCTGTAGTATGCCATAAAGTAATACATCAATATTCCGAGGGGTGTATTTTTTTTACTTTGACTTGACTTTGACTTGACATTGACTTGAAAGAGTATTTTTGTATGTATAATTAATATTGTTATTCAAAATATCCCTTATAATTGGTATCAGTTTGTATAAATTTAATTATTTATATTTAGTCATTAAAGCTATTCAGTAAAATGGCAAACACGAGAGACTCATAAAGTTCATCTATATATACTAGTTACCGTGAACTGTGTACCAGTTGTGTTTACACTGATTTGAGATTTGGAAACACGTTTATGGTAATCTTAGTTTTCGCAGGTGTATTCAACACTGTTTTGTATACATAATTAGAATTAAGGAGGTAGCATAAGTCTGGAAGGCTACTCTGCCATGATGAGCCGACGTGAAGAATTAAATTAACGACACCCATACTGCCGTGCAAAACCAAAAGGCAGTAACTGCTTACTTTACAAGTAAGCAGTTACTGTCCTTTGGCTTTGCAGAGTGGCGAACCCCTCCCGTCTCACCGAATCTTGTCATAGTCTCACCGCCGCGTGACTTTAACACTCCAGCGGAGAGGCGCTACAGACTGTGGGCGCGCAAGTTCTCGCCTGGCAGACAGCTTTTGACTTGACTTGGTTATCTCTCCAGGAGATCTGCAGCACGAACCAATGGTGGCTGTTGTGATCAGCGAACCCTGGTGAAGGCCTCGCTAAATCAAACTAGCACCCTTTTCATGTCACCTTTCCTTTCTCGGCTCAATCTACACGACGCCCACTTGTGGATTTTCCACCTTGTTTGAGAGCAGTCATCAGTGACTCGACCCTCCATCAAATACAGATTGTCACCGCGGGTTGGAACACATACATCTACCTGGTGATCAACATCAACCGCTGCTCTACAATCTACTGCCTCGACCAAGGCAGGCGTGCGAAGACAAATGGCCACTTGAATGTGTTTGATTTTCTTGTCAATGTATGAATGCGACTTCAGATGGGAGAAAGACAGGTTGTTCCTCGCCTTGTTATTATTCACACTGTCAACAGTCTATCAAAGCCCATCATCTACACTGATGCAGAGCCATAACGCAGTAGCTGCTTACTTGTAAAGTATGCAGTTACTGTCTTTTGGCTTTGCAGAGCATTGTTGTGGTTTCTTCTTGGGCTTTGACCACCTTCCCACAAAAGACATTTATTATTTCTATTATCACATTGAAAGTTAATACCTTAGTCAACGACGTATCAATGACGCCTCCATACAAGAGACTGTATTTGTCGGCTTAGTTGAGACACTGTATACCTTCGCATTCCTTAGCCTGGTAGGGATATCAAAAGCTTGATGTGTTGGTGGTCTAACAACACATCAGAATTCTGATAGCCCTATACTGTTTTTTTAAGTAAGCATATACTGCCTTTTGGTTTTGCACGACAGTACACTTGCATAGGTCTACATAGAATCACAGAATTAAAGTGCAAACAATACCTTATCCCGTATTTGTCAAAATGTTTAAAGAGAGCATTTCTTGTCTGAGGTTTGCCGTTTTCTTTTCTTTGAGAAGGGTTGTTGAAGCATGTTCCCATATGTGCTGATACGATCATATAATAATTACCACAAGAGGTATTGTCATAGATTGTATTTTAAAGGTTCTCAGGAACCAACCATTTCTTTCTGACCATCCTACGGACTTTTTTTTTATTTACGATACTCCTCCCAGTTCTTTGTTCTCTGGCATTATGTTTAGACCTTTTTCACTTGGACACTTCACAAGTCATTCTTTGTCTTTTCAGGGTTAATTTACCCTCTTTGGAGAATTCGTTTATGCGGCACCCCTTCTTGTATAATCCCCCCTCTGGATACCTCTCTCGGTATTTCATTTTTTTTCGCACAAAATTCTCCAGTTTCTCTCGGACACATCAACCGGGGCGGCCCTGTTGTCCCTCACTTCACCTGGGATGCTTGTCATCGGACATTATTACCAACTTTTTTCTCAGACATTATCCCGGTGGCGATTTGAACTCTAACATTTCCGCAAGTCATTTTCCTTGGAAAATCTCCCCGGATCACACTTACATTTATTGCATTTACCCCTCAATTTTTTTTAACATCTTCGCACATACTGTCCCCCCCCCCCCCCTCAGACACCAAAAATCTGCGATGTTGGCCTGACGTTGTAACCTCTTTAGGCTTGTAAAGCATGTTTATCGGCGATATTCTGGTCAGGTAGATTAGAAAACATTTGAAAAATGTAGCAACACTCTGATCAACAAATGACTGCCTGTGTCCTGGGTTAAGCCACTTGTAATTGGTTTTTCTCTTCCCCAAACAAACAGTGATCTCCACACATAGTTTCTGGACCCGAGCAAATACCCAAAGATTGAGTGTGATACAGTGTGTATACTTGATGTTACATGTCAGATGTACTTCACTGCAAAGCCAAAAGGCAGTAACTGTAAGCAGTTACTCCCTTTTGGCATTGCACGGCGGTGTCCATTTTGTGTATACTATTAGATCCTGCCATTCGTCTGTGCACACATGTTAATCCAGACGGTGATGTTACACCGTATAGGGTGTCTGTTGTACAACAATGGACGGAATGGTCCTGAGATAAATAAATGTCGTCTGTATTATCAATGCAGATCTTACTCCACTCTGTTGAAAGTATGCAGCGTATATTAATATCATTGGTCCCTTGTTTGTTAAATGTTGGGCCACATCACTTCAACAAACTGGCAGATATCAGAACTATTTATTCTACCAATTTGATAATATTTCATCTTCTTCCAGTTTAATGATATGGTCAGGGAGACTTTTAAAGATCAAACTAGACTCCTGGCATAGAGCCAACCCCGTAACATGTGCAAACTGATTTGTTACAATGTTAGAAATAAAACACACAAAATATTAAACAATAATGCCCAAAACTATTAAAATGACAGTTTTATTATTTTACCGTAGTTTATATAGAGAGCAAGCCTTGAGGCTTTCTTTGTAAACATAGTGAATCTTGGTTATCTCTGCCCAATACGCAACTCAACTACGGCATATAGTATAATGTATAATTTGGGAACACGAAAAACATTAAACGTCAATATAATTAATTTTTAATAGATCTAAGCCATATGCTCGTGTTTTGAGGGTTTCAACTTTTTATATAAGAAGCTATCAAAGTAGCTGCAGCCCAGAGGTATTTTTAGGAACAAGATCCAATCTGGGGTATATATACTGAGCATTTAGGCTGAACCAGATACTGTTGTACCAATAAAATAAGCCCTTGTTGTGCTAACTCCGGATTATGTATATTTTTATTATTGTTTGCTTGTGCATGTTATGGGTAATATTATTTTCGAATACAAATTGCAATAGGGGCCTAATATTTTATGTGAAAAAAGTAAATTGTGCACGATATTTGTTGATACAAACTGCAGCAATACATTTCATAAACCACGTTAACCATAATAGAGAAATATACAGTAATATAGTTTCTTTATAATTTATCTACCTTATTTACATATATCGGGCAAAAGAAGCCTACTTAGCATCGTATTAGTTCAATCACGAAGTTTAAATAAAGTTTTTGATTCAATCAAATTGATGTTACGAACTGCTGCATCTCTGTTTTACAGTATCTGCGGAAATTTGTCCTGGTTCTTTCACATATTTACACACAATCGGAATAATCGTGTCTGTTTCAGACAGGTGTAAAAATTACACCAAAATTAGCCTGTCCACTAATAACAATGATAATAATAGACAGGTTTTGGTGATGTTCTTGTCAGAACTCGTTGTGTAAAATATTTCCAGTATTTGATGACTTTACGGAGCAGGCATTTTGGGGTGTTAGTCCCAACCCCAATGTTGGCTTACAGACGGGCCAGCGTCGCCGACGCTGGCCCGTCTGTAAGCCAACATTGGCTCAACGTCTGGTGTTTACTGTGCCTCAACTAATAAGCGCTAGGCTACGTCATAGGTCTGGTCGCGGTCCAGAAGTCCCCGACTAAAAACAATAGGGGTTTTCACCTCGGGGAGTCTGTCATCACCGGATTCGTCACCACGCAACCTATCATTTTATCCTTCCCTCCCCATCACTCATTGTTGGGCTAGCGTCTGCGACGCTGGCCTAACATTGAGTCGATATCGGGTGAATATCTCCACTTCAAATAGTTTTCTTCCGTCTCTGTCGCTCGTTTGTTATGAGACAACTGTATTCAGAGTGTCATCTTGGTATGTCTGCGCGAGAAGGTGAAGGACACTTCTTCAACAAATACATACTCATGTTATGATGTTTACGAGCTGATTTGGTCTGCTGAATGAATAATTATACTCTCTGTAGTCCGTGGTATGAACGCCACTAACAAGCCTATGATATATGGCATCACAACCCAATAGAAATATGACGACTGCATGGGTCAGTATTTTCGTAGACGCTACAATCGAAGGGGCCCAGGCAAGAACATGATAAGGCAATTTGGCATGTATTCTGTCTTTTTCGTATTGTACTTATTTTAGCCTGATGCTTCATCTGTAAAAAATCCAAGATCGTAGTTTTCTTGATGTCCAATAATCTTTTCCCAAGTTAGGATGTATGGTTGCAATGGTAATTGAAGCAAGTCAATGAAATATATATTCAACATAAATTTGCTATCAAAAGTGGAACTAGAATAATTCTAAAATTTGCTTACAAACTATTGTCAACTTCATAGAACAATGTTTTCTTGAAGTTAACTGCGTTCATAGAAGTACTAACTGAACACAACACACATAACACTTGAAATACAAGCCAATTAATTTTATGCAAAGATGACCTGTGATTTTCTTGAAAAGGGTGGTCCTCATAGATATGTCATTTTAATTTTTCACATATTAGCAGGCAAAATAACTGATGTATTGTTGTTGCTATGTCTACTAATCATTCGTTTGCGGGACTTTCAACACTGAATGAAATTGTCATCATCACTTAGCATTCTCTTGCATGATGAACTTCTATCGCTTTCAGATGCAAAACATGCCAATTTTGAACTTGGTCTTTTTAAAAACAAACCAGAGCATATTGAAAATCGTTTCTGTGGAAATAAAACTGTCCGTCAGAAAAAAAACATCTTGCACTTTATATTTCAAGTTACTAGTATTAAAATTAAGGGAGTATTTTAGACGAGTAGGCCTATAAACCATTAAACAGCTTTTTCGCCAAACGGCAAAAAATGAGTTAGCATGTTTTTGCTTAGACCCCTTCGCAGAAATTCTACGAAATTACGGGCCCTACTGAGCAGATGTATCAGCAAGGAAGAAACGTTGACCCAATGTCAGTTTCATGTTGGACCAGCGTCATAGACGGTGGCCCAGCATTAGACCAACATTGGATCGACGTCTCGTATTTCCTGGGTCTCCGTTATCTCTTTGAAGATATATTATTTTACTAATGATACACCAGACTTACTAGTTTTCAAAGCAAAAACGCATTATATGTTTAATATGCAGTTACTGTCTTTAGGCTTTGCACCACTGAGCACGAATAGGTGTTTTATTTGTTATTTATATGTGCTCCACATATCTGTGGTGATACACCATATAGGATGATTTGTTGTTGCCCTGGAAGTTGACTCACATGTTCCCTTTTCTGTTTGTTTTTACAGACGATGAACGCTCACATGAGGACGCAGTGCAAATGTCACGGAGTCTCTGGATCCTGCACAACCAAGACGTGCTGGACCACTCTGCCGCATTTCCGGGACGTGGGACTTTTCTTGAAAACGCGTTACGACGACGCCAAGCAGGTGGTGCCCATCCGCGGGCGCCGCGCCCGGAAGGCCATGTTCCTCAAGGTGAAGCGCTCCAAGAGCCACCTGAAGCCGGGGAGGAGACACTTGGTGTACCTGGAGCGCTCGCCCAACTACTGCGAGCAGGATCCCCAGACGGGATCCATGGGGACACAGGGGAGGCTGTGTAACCGCACCAGCACTCAGATGGACGGATGCGACCTCATGTGCTGCGGCCGGGGGTACAACACACATCAGTACACGCGCGTCTGGCAGTGTGACTGCAAATTTCATTGGTGCTGCCACGTCACGTGCCGGAAGTGCGAACAGCAAACGGAGGAGTTCACCTGTAAATAGGTCAAGTCAGGTCACTGACTTGACTTGCAAGTAGGAGGGATCTAAAACTGTGATGAAAACACAACCTCGCGTGCCTGTTCGACTTGACGGTTCATTTTGCACAAACAAATTATCTGTATTGTAACAATTGTAAAGGTACAATCCTTCCGGATTTACAATCTTGACTTGTCAGTTTTTACTGACATTGTTTTATATGAGAAACTACCAGAGATACACTACTCTACGGAGCTTATAAAGCTCATTCTCAGTAGGCCCGTCTTAATGAAATATGCTTATCGACACGTACTTAATGTTATCGCGTTAACCCTTTTCTCGCTGAGTTGTCTGAATTAAATTTTCGCCCACTTGAAGTTGTGTCTCGCTACCGCGACCCACAACTTCAAGTTGGCGAAAATTACTCATATTTGTTTAATTTGAGACCAAGCATTTGCAAATCGAGGTGTGTAAATACACATTTCGTTCCCAGTTATTTTATCTGCTAATGAACAGATTAAAAACGACTATGGCTTAGCGCTTAAAGGGTTAAAATAAACCTCGCCATTGCGTCACCATCGCGGGGTTAAATAACGCTTTGTGGATATATCATAATTATGGTGCTATAGTATTATCTACGTTACAACCGTTGTACATATATTTTCAATGTTCATCTCAGACTTATTTCTACTGCCTGTGATGCTATTTTGTCTCATTTGCTGTTCATCAGGCCAATATAATTCGTCACTTTGGTATTAGAGGGTCGTATCTGCCACTTCACAGAGTGGCAGATACCTCCCTCTACTACCAAGGTAACGATAATTATGATGGTGGGTGAAAATGATGGTGGGGGCAAGAATTATACCCAAAGCAAAACATAAATTATGCTCAATGATAACAAATGTACGTTCCTTTAATTGTGACACATTTCAAATTTTCAATCATTTTTCTGAATAATTTGTGAAAAAAATTATATTCCGTCGTATTATATACTATTTTTCACAACGTAAACTGAGAAAAACTGTTGATATAGATCGACCTACCTGATAACTTGAAATGCGTAATAAATATTGAGTTTGTTTTATTTCAGAAAAAAATCTTTAAATAATACTCCGTAAGAAATCGCGTAACAAAAATATAATTTCAAATGGATAAATACCTTATTATGTGATATAATTATTATTAAATACTCAGCTTTGTGATCAAGTACTAGCATTACTAGCACTCACTGTTATACAGATATATTTACAAGCCCTCAATTTTTCCATACTTCTTCGCGTAATAATAAAATAATGATTATAACTTGCTTTGATTTCCATGCACCCGTATGTTTTCTATACCGCGAGTCATTGACTCTTTAAGCGCCAAACACGACTCTAGTCGTAATTAGCCTTTTAATTGGTTTGACCTTCAGAATAAAAGAAATCTTGAAATGAACAATAAATTCGCTACATTAGCATCTATGTGTTGATTCAAAGTATACAGATGTAAGTTACCGCGACCCACAACTTCAAGTTGGTGAAAATTAAATTCAATGACTTGGAGCGTTAATGGTTAAAACACACAGCACAAGACAAACGTACGATATGTTTCAAATCTCTCACAAATGGGGCTACAATCCTGTGTGTATAGCTAAAATAAATCCATTGATTTTTCGCTTTGTCGACAATACCAGCTGTGGTTGCGTAGTCAGTTCAGCATAAATATATCGTTCCCTTCTATATAAAAAAATGTATATGCCACTTTGCAAATTGGCATATACACCCTTTCATATCCAAGGCGTCGAAATAGTTTTCGCCATTTGTCAGCACCTCTGTTGAATTTGTCACTGGCTGTTAACTTGTTTTGCTTGAATGACACAAAGGTTCAAATGTTAATAATCTTTCAATTCATGTTAACCCTTAAATTGATAAAATTATTTTTTTCACCCACTTGAAGTTGTACCGCGACCCACAGCTTCAAGTGAGTAAAAATTACTTGTATCTATACAATTTGAATAAACATAATATGCAATCTTGCAAATGCCCTTTTCTCTTATATATTTTCTGTCTTGAAGGACAAACTGAAAGGGTAAAAAGCGGCTATAGACGCGCTTAGCACTCTAAGGGTTAAATATTCCCCAATATGATTAATAACATTGAACTTCCTATTTTCTCAGGAAGTTCACTGTGCATGATGTGTGAGACCCGTCATATTGTCAGAAAAGTAGGCTATGCTTGCCGGAATTTTTCTCATGTTATGTACGAAGTACTGTCTGCAAAGCGAAAAGGCAGTATCTATAAAGTAACCCGATACTGCCTTTTGGCTTTGCACCGCAGAGTAAATGCGTTACTTTCCTATATATTACATTTTTCAGATTAACGTATCCGATTTTTTTCACGTAAAATTATAAAATGCAGTATAATTCAAAGTGTGTGAACTGCTCTCATTAGACACAAAACACCGCGTTATAAAACAAGGAATGGTCATTTAGTTTGTAAGATATAGTCGTGGATTTCATTCCTAAAACAATATAAATAGGAAAGATAACAAACAATTTTAGGGAATATACATATTGATCAAATTGTGAATATTTTACCGAACAAAGAGAAGAATGTTGTTATAAAGCCTTTTGAGGTGAGATAAAAAAAGACGCAGTATAATTTATCACTTTGGATATGAAAGGGTGTATCTGCCAATTCACAAAGTGGCATATACACCCTTTCATATCTAAGGAGACGATAGATAACATGGATTGTTCACATTGATTGCCCAGCCCTAGTCATGACAGAAAGTACCTGCCATTAATATATGTTGTACATAAGACTGATTTTTTTCTGTATAGAATGTTGTATTTATATAACTGTATTAGTGGGGTAGATAACTTCAATATTATTGACCCGTGCTGAGTTGCTTGTTTTAACTTTTCATTCATTCAAAGCTCGAATTGCGTTAGCAATTCCAGCTTCGAAAGAATGAGAAAATATATCTATTTATGGAAAATAGACATGTCCCAAATTTAATATTATGTTTAACTGTAGCAATCCATCACACAATGTTTTAACAATTTCAGTAGTATGTTATAGTGGTTTTGAAAAGCCCGTATATATACGGTCCTAGAAACACGAGGCCTGACGTGGATGGCGTTATTTAAAAAATGGTTGATTGTGTGTTGTAATTGTTCTGTTATACGGTTATTTTGAACACAAAGGGTCTTATCGGCGGGAGCCTAGTATACAGCTACAACATATACGATAATTATTTAATAAAATTATCACACGTTACCTTGCTGAAGTATTGGTCTAGTAAATTCACCAGCCATGGGCTGTTCCTCAGTAAAATCTGAAAATGCTTTGTCATTTATTTGTGTAATTTGAATTTACCCTTACAGCGTGGGGATCGACTTTAGACGTCAGAATCTGACGTCTGTAGACGTCAGATTCTGAAGTCGAAAGTCTATCCCCGCGCTGTAAGAGTAAACATATTTACAATAACATAGGTATTCAGCAGAAAGAGCTAACTAAGACATTGATGATGATTTCAAATTGTAAAAAAATATTTTGGCCTCCATGGTTTGTTTTTCTAAAGCACTGAACTATTTTTGCATAAATCATGGATTTTTCTATTTGAAAACATCATAAATGTCTTACTTTGCTTTTTCCGCTTCATTTGAATACCTATGTTATGGGTCTACGGCCAATATAAATAGTTTACTCTCTCATAGCGGGGATTGACTTTAGACGTTCTGACGTCTAAAGTCGATCCTCGCACTGAAAGGGTTAAATATGTCTTTATTTTAAAATAGTAGGCTTATTCTGCTCTGAAAAGCCCAAAGGCAGTAACAGCTTACTTTTCAAATAAGTAGTTTCTGCCTTTGGATTTTGCGCGACAGTTCTGTACTAAATAGTAAAATATATTAAACCCCCGTTGCATTAAAAATGTGTTCTACTTGTCTGCTTTACAGTTATCATATGATTGTGTTTTAAAAATACTATACATAATAATTAATGGATTTTCAAGACAGAATGTACATATATTATATTTTGTGTTCCCAAAACGTAGCTGCAGGTCTTTTATAGAAGAAAAAGGTTCTGCAAAGTTTCGTGTGGCTTGTTAACGAGTGGCTATAGCATAAATGTACATATTATTTATAGTAATAAACTTGCGCTGATGCTAATTTTTAAGATGTGTGTTATTTTCTCATATAGTAATACCAACAACATGTCCGATTCTAACTGCTAGATTAACTTTGGGCCAGAGTCGAGAAAATGATATTTCTCTGCGATCGCAAATTATTATTATATGAAATAATATTTTTTAACAATTTATAGCTGACAATAATAAACTAGTGCCATAAAAATTTGATCGTTTTTAATAAATGGAAAATTCCACACATGACGATAAGTGACGCAGATCTGCGGAACTTATCACCAGGAAACGGGCGTTGATTCAGCAGTGGTTCGATTCCGGGCCAGCGTCGCAGATGATCGGCCAGCAATGAACCAGCATAATATCACCATGTCGTGCTTATAGGATATCTGCTCCACTTGTAACTGTCAAGATGTATTAGGGTTCTAGCTTCACTGGCTAAGTTCGCAAAACTCACTACATCGTGCGGAAGACATCCTTCGCGAGACAGGCTACATGGGTGGGGGTGATCATAATCCTACATGCAACAAGTTGATCCCTTAAATACCTTACAGTTTATAAGCTTCTGTTCTGCCCTGTAAATGCAAAAGGCAGTAACTGTTTAGGCCTGGCATTTACAAATTAGGTCTATACTGGTAGGCCTACATACTTTGTGCTCGGCAGTATGGGTAAAGCTGCCTGCTTGGAAAATCGGAGATCGCGGGTTCAAACCCCACTGTGGCCTTCAAGTTTCAAAGAAACAAAATAATTCTTCCCCGCTCACTCGTTAAGATTTTAAATTGTGGGGAGCCTCCGTGACCGAGAGGTAGCGTGCTCGACCTTAGATCGCCAGGGCTCTAATTTCGAATCCTATATCTGGAGAGCAGTGTCATCTCATTCATCTCACCATCCTCAGGAGGTTCTGTTGGTCCGCTTTAGCCCATATGTACACAAAGGTGGCCTAAAACCCATATTCATTTCATTTTTTACATTGAGTTCGGTGTCATAATTTTATATGATGCGAATTGATTGATTTTAATTTGTAAATTGGTCCATTGAGTTGTTTCATGGCGTGGTCAAGTTGTTCTCTTGGACACTAAGCTGGACAGAGACGTCATCTTAGCACTTCTGACGTTAGAGCAACGTTTTCTCCAACCCGCCGTGTCAACTGGGACACCGCTGGAGGGGGCCACAGTCGCTTCACACTTCTCAGCTCGCTAGACGGCGAGTCACTTTACAAATCTGTTTAAAATCCATTGTAATCCAATTTCCAAATTTGTGCGTA